>PVJL010017662.1:0-17716 GCA_004026885.1 Lyroderma lyra
GCATATGGATGCATGCTGTTTTTTAATCCAGTCTGCTACTCTGTGTCTTTTTATTGGTGAGTTCAGTCCATTGACATTTAGAGTGATGATCGATATGTGAGGATTTCCTGTGGCCATTACTTATTTCTTTCTTTGTTTTTGTTTGTTTGTTTGTTTATTTTTGTTTCTTTCTTGTTGCCCCAACTTTGTTCCATTTTTCTGATGTTTTCTTTCAGGCTGAAGAGCCTCCTTCAGTATTTTTTGGAATGCTGGTCTCGTGCTGGCAAATTCCCTCAGCTTCTGTTTGTCTGAGAAGGTCTTTATTCCACCTTCATATCTGAAAGATAATTTTGCTGGATAATTTATTCTTGGCTGGAAGTTTCTCTCTTTTAAATTTTTGAATATTGGGTTCCACTCTCTCCTGGCTTTTAGAGTTTCTGCTGAGAAATCTGTTGCCAGCCTGATGGGTTTTCCTCTAAAGGTTATAGTTCTTTTTTCCCTGACTGCCTTGAGAATTGTCTCTTTGTTTTTAGTTTTGGATATCTTTAGTAACATGTGTCTTGGAGAAGGTCTGTTGGGGTCCAGGTATCTGGGGGACCTGTTTTCTTCTTGAACTTGGGGTTCCAGATCCTTCCATAGGTTTGGAAAGTTCTCATCTGCGATTTGTTTGATTATGCTCTCTGTAGATTGTTCTGCCCCTTCTTCTATTCCTATTATCCTGATGTTGTTTTGTCTCATGGAGTCGGATATTTTTTGCAAAGTTCTTTCAATCCTTTTGGTTCTATATTCCCTCTCTTCCTCTTTCTGAGCTGTTTCCATGTTCTGGTCTTCAATATCACTAATTCTTTCCTCCATCTGGTTGGTCCTGTTTCCTATGGCAGTTATTTCATTTCTCACTTCTTTTATTGTATTATTTATTTCTCGTATTTCCGTCTCAATCTTTCTTATGTTTTGAATTTCTTTGTTAAATTGTTCATTTTGTTCATAGAGTTCCTTTTTTATGTCGTTTATATATTTTTTTATGTTATTTATCTCAGCTATGGTGTTCTGCCAATAGGTTTTCATTTCTCTCACAGCCTTTAGAATGGCAGCTTTAAATTCTCCGTCACTTAAGTGAGTCCCTTCCAGTTGTAACAGGCTATCTTCTAGGTGAATTTCATGTTCTTTCTGAGGAGTTTTAGTTTTTAAGGAATTCATCCTGTCCGCTGGATTCTTCCTCTTTGACATGAGGGTTTTATGTTCACTGCCCAGATTATTGCTTTTGTGGTGTCTTGCTGTAGGGCAGACACTAGGTGGCGCTGGGGGGGGGGTCAAGTTTTGGGGGAGAGGGGGTTGTTTGTTTCTTGTTTCTGATCTCCTACTGAGTTTGGAGGCTATGCGCATATATCCTGGGGAGAGGGCAACAAAAGGCTTTAGGACCTTTGCTGGGGAATATCAGTCTTTCTTCCCAGCCCTGATTCAGTACCTGGCTGTCTAAAGGCTCACACTGCTTTTGGAACTCTGGGGTGCACAAGGAAGTGCCCGCTCCATAAGTCCAAAGCTGTGGGCCTGGCCTGAGACAGCAAGGTCGCCTTTGCAGCAGGCTGGGAACAGGAACTGCAGACCTGTGTAGGTCTCCAGGGGGCCTAGAGCTGAGGTGTTATCTTTGCAGTTCAGAGTCCTCGCTCAGCCCTTCTACCACTCAAAAGTTCCAGAGGCTGGCTCCCAAACTCCTTCCGCCCCCAGTTCCCCAGTCTCTCCCCCCTCCCCCAAACTGCACAACTCCGTATAGTCAGCAGGGATTATGTCCGGATCCCGCGTGGTCCGTTTCTGCTCCCTTCCCTCTCCCCGACTCGCCCCTTTCTCGCCAGCCTTCAGGTGTTTACTTGCGATTTGTGGATTTCTCAGCAGCCGGTTTGTCACTCAGGGTCCTCTTTCTTGGCTCCTGGACGGCCGTTCAATTTTGTTTTCTGGGAGAGGCTTTAGGAACCTCCTCTCCAGTCGCCATCTTGTCTTCTCCTTACAAGGTCTTTTTTGTTAGACTTCATTACAGCAACAATTTAGGTTTTGTAAGCCAGTGACTTTGGGACAAATTCAAAACCAGATGAGAGAAAAATGACTGTGATTTGAGGATTCTTGGGTCAGTGACAGAACCAGGCAGAGTGAAAAACCAGATTTCTTAACATGGTTGGACTGAAAAGAAATGAAAGAGGGGGAGAATATGGTGAGGAAGGTAGAAATGTCATGGGATGGAGTTGCACACGGGAAGCCTTTAAGTAGTGAATTCACACCCTTTGAGCCCGGTTTTGTGACTTGCGACTTGGTCTCTGGTCTCCATCCTCTTTTCCTAGTTGTAATTGGAGATGATGTGATGTTCTAATACCAGGGAATCTACCTGGACCCAGGACCCATTTAAGCTCAAGATCATTGCTAGGGATTTGCAATTATACCTGACAGGCTCTCCAGAGCTTTGTAAAATATGTATCGTGGCAGAAACTGTTAAGTTGGCTAAAGCTAGTGTATCTCCATTTTACCCACTCCCTAGACGAATGCACACAGCTTTAGATGACTTCCATCCATGCACCTCATGGGTTTTCTCACCACCACAGGTGGCAGCCTCTGACAGAGGATTGACAAGAGAGGAGTAAAAATTAAGTATGTATCCTGCAGAGTAGAATTTTCATATTATGCTATGGGTCAGGAGTTGTGGGTACCCAATTGTTTCAGAAAATCTTTCCAAACAAGAGAAAACAGAATATGGACAATGTACCACTACACACAGGATCCCTGCTAACTGAATTGTCTACACTTTTGCCATTAATTCTAGCTGGGTTTTTTTTTTTTGGTATAAAAATATATTTCATAATGATTTATAGTTCATGTTATTATTGTAAATAAAATTTTACTTTAATTTTGGGATATAAATGCATACTAGTTAGTTTTGGTACCAACAGTTATAATTTTAGTAATATCAATTGTTTAATTCATTTAATTATATTTATATTTCAGGTTATATAACATAAATTTCCTCTTTTTTAAAATATGTGAAATGATTCTCCTTAAAAAATTTTGGACTCAATGTGTTACGGTAATTTTCATAGAAACACCAGTATCTCCTCAGTTCGTAAATATGGTATGGTTATATTTGTCCCTCTTGGAGATTATTAGGGATGCTGAGATCAAGTTTCTTGAAGCCAAGTCAGGGTATAAAAAATTTTATTAAGAACATCTGGGTGCAGATGGACTGAGGCCAAATAAAGTTTCAGTACCAACATCTATTGCAACGTGGGTTTTATAGGGAGAGAAAAGGGCAATTCTAAAGAAGAGATACTTCTGTGGTGGCCAAATCATCACATTGGCAGAGTAATATATATGTTGTTATCTCAAACTGTCTGATTGTTTCCAGAATGATGGAACTTTTCTAAGGGATGTGTTACTATTCTCCAGATCTCAGGAAGCAACCAAGTTTCCAGGAGTGAGGGTGATTAGCATGCTTTCAGGCATTATATTTTCAGGCTCTTGGTTATATAAAATAAAGGAGGAAAAGGCAGCAAGAGATAAAGCAGGGAAAAGGATATCAATTCTTTCTGACTGCTTCCTGCTAACAGTGGGTATAGAGTTAGAATTTATGTAGGGCACTAATGAATGCATTGATAATGGTGTTTGATTTCTTGTAGTGAAAAATTAGTCCATTCTTATTATTTGTCAGCACCTGGATCTGATTCTACAAGAAAGAGAAGAATATCAGAAATAGGCAATGTCTAAATAATAATAAATAAAAAATTATTAAAGCCCGAACAGCAGGAGAAAGAAGTAGTGAAAGAAATCATGAATTAATATCCCAGTAAAATGACTGAAATGTTTCAGGTTTGAGGCTCCTTTTAATATTTCTCAGATATTTTCTTGGTTTGTCGTGACTTATTAACATTGAAACAATATTGCTTTTTTAAGTAGGGACTAATTCCCCCTTCAGCAGCCATGAGGTTATTTAAATTGAAGAATCCTGGGAGGAGTAGTGCAGGTTTGAAGTCCACTCAGCTGCTTCCTGCAGCCTAGTAGTCTTGCCTTGCCTTCTGAACCAGCTGAGAGGAATGCCAGTTTTTGGGAGCTCCTATTTTCATTGCTGCATCTGGCATCCACAATGAGCTCCATTCTCTGATAATTCAAGAAATCTCTTATTCCCAGGTTCCTCTGAATCCCATCTTATGATTCTCAGCTCTCAGCCTCCAAAGTCATAGAACTAGGCCAAGAATCCCTGGGCTTTTGGCTTTTGTCTCTGACTGGGGTGGAAACACCCAACTGATTTGAGAGTCCTGTCTCTTGGTCTTTTTTCTTTTTTGAGGTGGAAACACCCTTTCATCAATGCCTGACTTCTCAGGATTTAGGGGCTCTTTCACTTACCACTCTGGGCCATGGAAAACTGTCAATCTACTTCTAATAAAAATAACCATTTGGGTTGGCTTCTGCACAATCTTAGTCACTGAAGTCCGTCTGAAGAATATCAAAACAAGCACCTTTTCTTTTTCTGTATCATAGCGTGGCCACAATATTAACTGGACAATGGCTCACACTGGCCAGAGAATGGCAATTTTGAGTATGACATGCTCATAGACTTCAGGAACTTCAGTCTATGTAATGGAAAGTGGTCTGAAGTTCTCTATACCAAGCACCTTTTTGCACTCTCCATAGGAGTCTCCCTTTGTCAGTCTTGTTGCAACTATCAAATTCTCTTGGTGCACTTTAAACCTCCAGACTCAGTGTCCAAACAGGTGCCTTCTAAATCTCCTTCACTGGACATTGTTTTCGGAATCACACATGCCTGCTTTCATCTCTTTTGATTCTGATCCTGTGGACCATTGTCCTTTCTTGCCATATGGTTCTCAGTACCCTCCTGAACGCTCAACTTCCAAGGCCTCTACTCCCCCTGATTTTACTCCTCCTGATTATCAATCTCTATACACTGGTGCTCTGCCACCTGCCCCTGCTTTCCCCTTTAAAGAGGTGATTTATTCTGAGAGCATAGGTTTAGTTAACATTCCTTTCTCTCTTTATGACCTCTCTCTGATTGAAAAGTGCCTTGGGTCCTACTCTACTTAACCCATATTATGCTAAGAAATCTAAATATCTCACTCAATCCTATGATCTTACTTGGCATGATATGTATATTATTCTGTCTTCTACTCTTAACCATGAGGTAAGAGAAAAAGTCTGGCTCAATGATCCAGTTCATGCTGATAAGCTATATAGACAAGATCTGGCCCACCCCATGGAAGCAAACAGCCATTTTCTGTGAGGACACAGGATGGAAGTACCAGGCTGAGGCCTTGGGTTCTAGATGCATGAACCATATGATCACCTACCTTATAGCAGAACTTCATATGGCAAACCTTTAAGCTGTCAATTTTGAAAATCTAAAAGAGATCACTCAAGGCCCTGAACAAAACAGAGCTCTATTTCTTTCTAGGTTAATGGAAGCCCTCCAAATATACAAAAATCCCAACTCTAAGGAGGGACTTGTTCATTTCCACATATATTTTATTTCTCAATTGGAACCTGCATCTTGCATAAGCTTCAAAAGCTGGAGGAGGGTCTTCAGACCCAAAAGAGAGATGTTTTAAATCTTGCTTTCATGGTTTTCATCAATCAAAAATTTGTAGTATCAAAGACATAATCAGGCCAAATATCAGATGCTTGCTTCTGCCATTAACAAGCCAGCCAAGGGACAGGTATCTAAGACTAAAAAAGGAACTAGTGCTTCACCAGATCCTTTTCTTTAAATGTGACAATACTGGCCATTTGGCAAAGAAATACCCACATCCACAGCCTTTTCTGGGACCATGTATACTCTGTGAGCATTATGGATATTGTAAGGTAGACTGGAGACTGACCTTTCAAGACAGGACTCCATCTTGTCCTCAGAGGTATGCGGATACTTTGAATTTGTTCCTGCCAACACTGCTCAGCCTTGATGGGGTCTGGGTGTGAAAGCTTCCACACCTATCAATCCATCAGAGCCTCTAGTAAACGATGGTAGCAGGTAGGCAATATCTTTTTTTAGACATAGGGGCTACATATTTGGCATTACCAGAATATGCAGGTATAACCTGCCACTATCAGGTCTTTAATGTATGTTTGATGGAGTAGTCTCTGAACCACTGTCTACTCAACTTGTCATTTGTTAACATCCGAAGATGTAGTTCACTCCCTTTTTCCTGTTATCTACTTGCCCCACTCCACTGATTGGATGAGATATCTTGGCCAAATTTTGAGACATTGCTACTATTTCAGGCCTATGAGCACAGAATACCTCTCTCTTACTCCTCCTCTCTGAATACTTTTAGCCTCCATTATCTACAGAGGTCTTTTATCTTTTTCTGCCTACTAACATTAGTCCTATAGTCTGGGATACTTCTATTCTTTCTATGGTTAGCCACAACCCTCCTGTAAAGATCCAAGTTGAAAATGCCTCTTACTACTCTTTCCAACCACAATATCCTATCTCCTTGGAGGAAAAAATCTTCAACCTATCATAACTCTTCTTGTCTCTCAACATCTCCTTTGACCCATGAGTTTCCCATACCACACTCATTGTTCCTGTTTAAAAACCTGCCAGGCCTATAAGCTGGTCCAAGTTATCGGACTATATTTCCCATACACCCAGTAATTCCTAACCTATTCACCACACTCTCATACCATGTCATATTACTCATATCACTGTCTTAGATCTAAAGGATGCATTCTTCACTATTTCTTTACAGGATAACTCATAAGACCTATTCACTTTTACCCAGACTAATCTCAACACTCCTACCCCTCATCGGCTCACATGGACTGTTTTACCATGGGGCTTTCAAGACACCCTTCATTTTTTCAGCCAGCTCTCAGCTGCCAACTTTGACCTTTTACCCAGTTCTATACTACAATACATAAGTGATCTGTTACTTTGTAATTTCTCATACAATCTATCCAAGGAACACAAGTTTCAACTTCTCAAATTTCTTACTGAGAAAGAGTACTGGATATTTTCTAAAAATTCTCAAATATTTCAACCTGAGCTGACATATTTATGACTTTTAATCTCCCTCCAGAATAGGTCCATTACTTCTGATCACAAGACTCTCAATTCCTTTTTATAGCCTCCAAAGACTAAACAGGATATACAGGAAACCCAGATATAATACTGTACTTCTATAACAGGGCTCAAGCATTAGAACAAACCCTCATACAACATGACATCATAGAAAATAGCATCACTCCAGCATAGTTTGGGAATTAGGGAAATTCCCAAACAACATGGAGCGTAATGAGAGCTTCTAAGAGCATAAAAGATCTCATTCAAAATAAGGGAAATCACAGAATAACACAGAATGTAATAAGAGCTTTTAAGAGCAAAAATTATCTCATTAAACATTTTTCACTTTAGCGTAAATGTCGTATCAGATATGATTGCAGAATTTCAAAATTAATGAGAATTTTAAATCTATTTTGATCATAGAGTATTAAGTACATACATTTCAAAATTTTGTGTTATTCTTGGCATTACATTACACATAGGTAAAAATTGCTCTAATAAAGATATTTCTCTCATAAAGATATAATAATATGTTATTTTCTATTTCATTTTTAGCACCTAATCCTCTTCTTCATACTACTTCTCTGTGTCCTATGACAGGGATTTGCATAACTCAGAACCTTTAGGATTCTAACAACCCTGTTATAGGGAAGATACCTGTACTTTCTTTTCTGTGGTTCACTGAATGTTGTTGCATCTGGATCTCAAATTTTAGGCTTTTAGCTCATTCTCTCCATCAGGCAAGGGAGAGGACTCTTACTGAACCCTAGACCCCTCTCTAAAACTCAGTTTCAATAGTTTCAAAAGACCCTTACATCTGCTCCAGCTGTTGCCCTGTTGGATATTAATTGCCATTTTGAACTTGATACTGACTAAAAAAAAAGGTAAGGCTGTAGGGTTGCTGGGACAGGTAGCTGGACCCTCCATACATGCTGAACCATACTTATCCTAAAATCTATACTTTACTGTGGCTGGCCCACTTGACTGGGGGCCCTTGCTGCAGTGGCTTTTCTAATGAACAAGAACTACAATCTTACTTTTGGCCAACACATTGCTGTATATTCTCCTGACAATTTGTCTGGCCTTCTCAACCAAAATTCCCTAGAGTCCTCTCCTAAGTCAAAACCCAACCATTACACCTCCTCTTTATTAAATCACCCCCTCATTAGACTGCAATCAAGTCTCTCTTTTACCTGGCCCATATCAATCTCTCACCCATTCATGTACTGAGATCTAAGAGGTCAAAAGTCCCATTTCCTCAGTATCACCTACCAACCCCATCCCACTGCAATATACGCTGGGTTCATAAATGGTAGCTCCTTTTTACATGACGGAAGAAGATGCACAGAATATTCTGTTGTCTCCACTCACTATGTTGTTGAATCTCATTCACTCCCAATTGGTACAATGTCTCAAAATTCTGACTCATTGTCTTAACAAGAGCCTTCACTTTGGCAAATAATCTTGATGGAAATATATACGCTGGTTTTAAATATGCCTTTCACATAATACATACCCACACATCTATATGGCAAGAAAAAATATTCCTCACCACTCGAGGATCACTTATAACTAATAAATCTCTAATTCAGATTGTTAAAGGTGGCCCAGAGGCTACCTTTAGTAGACTGCAGTTATTATACATTGCAGGAGACATCAGACATTAGAGGACACTGTCAGTCATGGCAATAACTTTGTTAACAGGGAAGCCATGGTTAAAGCATTTTACCTAGCCCCAACTTTCCAGGCGCACTTGCTGATTGCCCTGAAGGTATGTTTCAGATGAGTGGCAGTGTCTCTTAGCATTGGGGGCTAAATCTGAAGGCCTCTCATTGCTTCTAATAGAATGATATGTCCTGCCCAAAGCTGAAGTTAATTCCATTCTTCAATCCAAAGCAACTCCTTTTAAATAGGACATAAGCCTTTAACACAGCTACTGAAACCCCCTACTTTTGCTCCAAACTCTCCTCTAACCTACAAGATTACTCATGAGTGTATGATTTGCTACTCTGTCTCTCCAGAGAAAAATACATCCCCCTCAGTTCTCCACACACCAGGCTAGAAGGCATGTACAACTTCAGGTTTGGCAAGTTCAATTTGGTCACATGCTATTAGTCCCAAAAGGTTTAAAGCCAAGCCCGCTGTAAGGAAATACAGCCGGGCTCACTGTAAAGGGTTAAAGCCAGGCCTGCCGCCCAAGTTTGACCTTGGTATAATCAGTCCATGTCTGGGTTTGAAGAATTCCTGGGGCTGAAATTTACTGCACATGTACTGCATAATGCAACCATGAAAACCCAAACAACTGCTACTGGGCAGATGCGTCAAGATACCACTTTTGTTTGAATATGTATATATAATTCCAGGTGTGCAATAAAGTGGCTTATTTGCCTCCTGGCTTGTTTATGGTCCCCCTATTTTGGCTCCGTGTGTGTTTTTTCAACTGGGTGTAGCACTGCTGAAACCTGTCTTGCCTGGAAACCTTGGCAATGACATTTGGTGTGGTCCACAGGATGAGGTGAGTACTACCCTCAGTGCTTGTGAGAGTCCCCAGGTGGAATAAATGTGGCCTCTCACCTCCCTATGGTACCCTGTGGCCACATATCTGGCCACATGGACGGCTCCGGAAGGCTGGGATGAGATTAGGCCAACACCTGAGGATATATAGAAGGCCCTGGAATCTATGGAGCCGAATGTTCTGCAGGAATACCTGGAGGTGGCTGGTTGGGTAGCCTTGATGTTTCTGGCGGTCCTGTGGCACACCAGCCAGGAGATGCAGGATCAAGCTCAACAGGTATGCCAGTTGCAGTGCCTGGAGTAAACGTTGGAAGAGCACCTGGCGGCTGCTGAACATATGCTGCAGGGCTTGGAGTAGTCTGTACAGTTCTCCAGGGCAGGAAGCCCAATATCTATATTGCAGGCTCACACTGTAGTGTAATGAAAGGTTGAATTGGAGCAGCAAATGGGACCAAGGGTTCAGCTGCAGGAAGAACCCCAGGCCAATCAGCATATAACAATGACTGCATATTTGCCCACTGAATTATAGGAATTGACGAAGCAGGTACAGCAAAGGCCTGAGGAAATGGCAATGGGCTGGCTATTGAGATTGTGGGATGGTGGGGCAGAAGAAACAGAGTTGTCCCCTGATGAAATGTTCCAACTGGCCTCCAATATGGTACTCCTCTCCTTGAGGCAAAGGCTACAAAATATTCCCCATACTAACCACGATGCAGGGAATCATTCCCTGATCAATTGATTAATGGCAGCAGCCTGACGGTTTGGGCATATGCTGGTGAATTGCCTGAGACTATGAGCAACTAAATGGTCCACGTACTTGGACTTAGTGCAAATTAAATGGATATGGGCATACAACAGATGATGTTTCAGCTATGCTACAATAGCCATGATGAGGAAGTTTTCACCACTAGGACAAAGGACCTCAACCTAGTGTCAGGAACCCCAGGAACTTTTGGGACTCTGGCGGCTCTCCTGGCTCCCAATGCAGATCAACTGATGCATTAAATAACAGCTACCCTAGCTCGATTGGGGGATGTGGAAGTGAAGCAAAAGAAAAATGTGGCCAAGTGAGGGCTCTACAGGGTACCAAGTGGCCCCATCCAAAGGATGCCCAAAGAATAAAGGGGCTCAAAAAGGTGGCATTCAGCCTGCAGTGAGAATGAGCCAAAAGCATACATGGTTTGATCTATTAGCTGCGGGAGTAGTCACAGATAAGATAAAGCATCGACCTATGTGAGTTCTTCTGGCTCTGTGGAAGCAGCTGAAACCTGAGCAGCAGTTTATTCCCCTGCTGGCTGTTACACTCCCAATTCGGGAATTGAGACTGACTGATTTTTTTCCTGGTCTAGGAGTTGGACTGAGGTACTTGGCTGAGGGGGAACCCGAGGGACCAAAGGCCACATGTTGAACTTGCTATTTATTGGTCACCCCATAATGTGCAGCTGGTACTAGCCCTTGTGGACACTGAAGCCTATAGAACTTTGCTGTATGGAAATCTGGATCGCTTTAGCAGTCCTATGGCCACCATTTGGGATATGGAGGCCAGATGATATGGGTGACACAAGTAGCTGTGACTCTGAGCATAGGGCGATTGTCCCCACAAAACTATAAAGTCTATGTCTCCCATATTGCAGAATATATTCTAGGAGTGGATGTACTGCAAAGATTGGTGATCTCAATGAAAATGGGATAATTTTGCCTGCATATGGAGTGGTGAAGACAATTGTTCAGTGGCACCCCCATCATGCCCTCTTCATGTTGCCATAGGCTACATGTGTTATGCATACAAAGTAATATCAGCTACCAGCTGGGCATGAAGAGATTGGTCATACCATTCTCAAGTTTGAAGAAGCTCAGATAATCCACACAATGCATAGCCCTTACAATTCTCCTGTATTGCCAGTGAAAAAGCCTAACAGCTCCTGGAGAATGACTGTGGACTATCAAAAGCTGAACAAAATGATGCCCCATTGCATGCAGCAGTGCCCAATGTTATGGATCTTATGGACAAACTTACACATGACTGGGACAGTAGCACTATGTTGTGGATTTGGCAAATGCCTTTTTCTCCATAGATATAGTGCCAGAGAGTCAAGAGCAGATTGCCTTTACATGAGAAGGATGACAATGAACTTCCCTGCTACTTCCCCTGTAATATCTGCATAGTTCTACCCTGTGCCATGCACTGGTGGCTCAGGACTTGGCCACCTGGCAGAAGGAAGCAGGGATGCATCTGTTCCATTATATTGACAATATAATGCTAACCTCTGATTCTCTTGCAGAGCTCGAGACTGCAGCCACTAGTCTACAAGAAGCCCTCGAAACCTGGAGGTGGGACATCAACGAAGACAAGGTCCAAGGACCTGGGTTGTCTGTTAAATTCTTGGGAGTTGTCTGATTAGGTAAGACTAAAGTTATGCCAGAGGTAGTCATGGATAAGATACATGCATATACCCAGACAACAACAATTGCAGATCTGTTTGGGTTTTTGGGCTACTGGAGGGTGTTTATTCTTTATTTAGCCACTTTAACTTGCCCCTTACATAGCCTGATATGACAAAGGGCTACTTGGGATTGTACCCCAGAGATAGAACAGTCATTTTGAGCCTCCAAGCAGGCAGTGGCTCAAGCCCAAATCCTTTGGGTGGTTGTCACCACCCTACCGTTCCTTTTAATGGTGTCAGTGAATGACAATGGGTTTGGATGGGGCTTTTGGCAGAAACATAGAACTGGTAAAGTGCCCATTCATTTTTGGTGTCAATTGTGGAAAGAGCCAAAAGCCCACTATTCCCTTATAGAGAAACAGCTAGTTGCTATTTACACTGATCTTTTGTCCTGTGAGGCCATAATAAGTCCTAATCTTGTAACCATCCAATCAAGGTATATGGTAAAAGGCTGGTCGCAGTCTTGGTTACGGATGCCACAGACAGGGGCAAAGCCCTTACCGCTTATATTGTTGCCACAAGATGGACACTTTGCCTGTATTTTACCTGAGGATAAAGATCTTTCTTTAATGGTGTCACTATCTACTTAGTCCTACCTTTCAGTATAACTGCAGGGAGTAGTATTCTGTCCTAGGCACATACTTTTACTCAGGTTTCCCACTGCTGAGTCTGCGTGAAAATACTAGTGGAGGCAGCTGAGGGACTTCTGTGGCGGATTCACCCAGCTTTCCTAAACAACCGGACGTGGTTATATACATAAAACAGCAACACTGAATGGGACCAATGTCGCTGAGCAGTGAACAATTTGCTCTGCAAAGGCCATAGTAACCAACACCCTCTGTTTGGTTATGCAATGATTAATGGGTCGGGTTGGGGGGAGGGGGAACATGAAACTATGGGGAAAAGCCCCACTACGTATAGAACATCAGCTGTGAATCGCATTGCTGGATGGGTATCCCCACACTTGTGTCAAAATTTTACCCATGTGCTGATCCCTCACACTTGGTGGAACTTCTTAGGATCCACCTGGCAGTGGATACTAATGATTCTAGCGATTATTGCTAGTAGTTTGGCAGTATTTTGTGCCCTATATTGCTGCTCTGTGTTATGGGCTCAAGTATATATATTATGAGTAAAGTTCTATGTGGCGGCCATGTAGGAGTGGAGTGTCAGTCCCCAAAGGGTTAAAGCCAAGCTCATTGTAAAGGATTACAGCCAGGACCACAGTAAAGGTTAAAGCCAGGCCCGAGACCCAAGCTTGACCTTAGTATAATCAGTCCATGTCTGTGGTTGAGGAATTCCTGGGGCTGACATTTACTGCACAAGTACTGCCTTATGTAACCATGAAAACCCAAACAACTGCTACTGGGCACATGCAACAAGATGCCACTTTTGTTTGAATATGTATATATAGTTCCAGGTGCACAATAAAGTTGCTTACTTGCTTGCTGACTTGTTTATGGTCTCCCTATTTCGGCTCCACATGTGGTTTTTCAACTGGGTGTACCACTGCCAAAACCTGTCCTGCCTGGAAACCTTGGCAATGACACATGTCCCTAACAAAAAATATATTAAATATTTGCTTACTCTTGTAGATATCTTACAAGATGGGCAGAAGCATTTCCCACCTGCTCAGAAAAATTCTCCACAGTAGTTGAAGCTTCAGCCCAAGACATTATTTCTAAATTTGGTGTGCCAATTTTCTTACAATCACAAATGAACATGCTTCTGTTTCTCAAGTATCTCATAAAGTATATGATCCTTATGTTTGAAATGGAACTTCCACATATCCTATTGACCCCAATCATCGAGAAAGATAGAAAAGATAAATTCTATTCTAAAAACCCAACTTACTCACCTTTTATTAGACTTTAAGAAAACATGGCCATGCCTCTTACTTATCTCCCTTATGCTCATTAAGGCTATACCTAGGGCTCCTACCTTTTTAAGTCCATTGGAACTCATGGACTAATGTATGGAAGTCCATTTCTCTTAGGTGGCTTCTAATTTTCCACAACCCCCCTGAGCAACTATCTTACCACTCTACATTACACTTATTAGCTATTACAAGAATTTGCAGAAAATGTCCTTCCCCAGCCTTACCATAACTTCACCACTCTCATGTTTACTCATCCAGGGACCTAGGTGCTTCTAAAAACACCAATGTCTTTCAAAACCTTCTTAGTTATTACAACCTAAATCACAAAGACCCTATCTTATCCTCTTAATGACTACTACAGCAGCAAAACTACTGGGAGTACAACCATAGATTCACCTATCAAACCTTAAATTATATAATCCAGAATCCTCAAAACCTTGTTTAACTCTCTCACTCAAGTACAGGTCACAGGCTTTTCAACCCTCTGCTTTTCACTTGACATGCATCTCAGAAGAGGACACACCTAACTTGATAATGACACCAGGTGTGTAACTGCCCACTTCTTGCCCCAACTGCTCTACCTTCCCTTCTAATACAGCTTCCCCTCTGCCAGCCACAGCTGACCCTCTACACATTCAAATACTGCCCGCCCTAGCGACTCCCCTCCATCTCTATTGCAGGTCATTTATCACCATCTGTGGGATTGATACCTTCTGGAAGGTTTTTACTACCACTTGAACCAGATTATAGAGTGCTTCCTTCAGACCCATGATCCCTCCAAATAGCTATCTTGCCTCCTCTACTGTACTTAGGAAGTCTTTCTCACATTTTTGGGTACTTTATTCCTATATAAATTATCTCTTCTACAGTCTATGAATTAGCCAATAGAACAACAAATGTTCTCTTTTTCAATTCCACCTGCTGACTTTTTTCTTTTCCCAATGCTGGGGCTATATAAGCAGGAATGGGGCAATGTCTCTACCAATCTTGTTATACATATCCTCTACATTTGGGATTCAGGGTGCCCTAACAAGACAAACCCTACAGAAAAATGAATCTTACATGATAAGCATCATCAAAACTCCTTTTACCCAATGCCAAAATTGGTCCTTCTCTGGGGTCCTAATACTCGCCTTGTCAACGACAACAATGAATATTTTTTATGCATCATTACTAGCTCTTCTGGGTTAACTTAAATTAGTAGGCTCTATCTAAGCCTCTCCAGAAAGAGATTACTTATTTCCCCATCTACCTTGATTAATATGTCAACTGGTATAACACTCTCTGACAGCCGACAATCAATAACATTTCTCTCCTACATTGCTTTTTGGGTACTGCAGTAGCCCTTTCTCATGTAAATTTGACTCTCCCTACCTCTAATTATTGTCAAGCAAGGCACCACAAAAAATTAAATTATTTTCTTCCCCAATTGGGTGGAAACCATTAGACCCTCCTGTGAGATGGGAATAGAGCTTTGCACTTTGATTCCCATCGAGGATCCCTCTTCACTGAAATTGTCAATCATGCTTTCAACTATCACCTCATATACCCTGTAAATGTGACCACTTTTTGGCTCAAGAAATTCAATTCCTTCTTACAATGTTCATGAGGGAGCAGGAAGATATGCTACTGAGGAGACTAGCCCCTTTATTTCAGTTGATAAAACTTTTGGGAGAAGAACTCATTCCCTCAAGTGTCATCTTCTGGATTTGTGGAACAAAATCTTATTTACTCTTTACTCCAGGACAGAGAAGCATCTGCTTTCTTAGATATATTGTCCCAGATACCTCTGTGATCTGGCACAAGAGCTTGCTTCATTTTTCTATCTGAGCCATGAGACACCTTGACAAGAACATAGGGCCCCTTGTACCACTGCATATTCTTGTTGGATGATTAATTGATATGGCCAGGGTGGGTACTGGGGGTACCTTATTGAAAGTCCAACACCCACTGTCTGGAGTTACAGCAGAGTTCTTAACAAATGCAGAGACTTTTACGAGGGACAGGTTCAGGTAGGCTGCATTTTCCTAAAGGCCACAGCCTTTTCCTCAGAAAGAAGCACTAGGCTCCCCAAGGTGTGCCACCCCTGAAAGCTAGGACCTGAGTACATCACAGTGATTGCCAGCCCAGAACTCACTGGTCTGCTGAGAGTCTATTCCCATGCCAATCTTTGGGCGAGGCCCAGAAAGTCTCAATGATGTCTCCCAAAGAAAGTCAATGGTATGAGCAAAGGACAGTGACTTGGGGATTGTTAGTGGGGGCATCAGGACCACTGCTGCAGACATGGAGTTTGCGATAAACCAGCAGAGCATGAGGAGGACTGTAATGCAAGCCGGATTAGCATTGGTCGCCTGACTCAGCCACTGACCTGCAGTAGCAAAGATCGACAGCTGCAGCACAGCTTGCAGGCCTGGCTTCCTCCCACCACAGCAGGGGGCAGATAGAGTTCATACAGATGGGCAGCACAAGATGGAGGGTGTCCAGGCAACCCTGCAGAAGATCTAAGTCTCTAAAGTGCATGTGGGGTAAGCTGACAGGAGCCTGCTTAAGGCATGTTGGGATGGTCGCCATGGTGTCTGCACCTCAGTCAAGGAACTGACCCAGGGCGATGAAGGTAAAACTATTTGGTGTGCTTGAAACCAAGAATATGTGTCTGGTTCACAGACTCGCTCACACTTTTGAGGCCAGGGAAAGCAGAGGTGCCCTGTCTCGTTCTCTCAAATTCATGGATAGGCTAAAAGGTTATTTTCACCTTGGTGACATGCATACTAGTGGAAACCTTCTGTGGGGTGTGCAACTCTTTAATGACTTATGTGAGAGAAAAGATAAATTTTCCCTATGTGGTGCACCTATACACCAGCTGTTCCAAGGAAATTTACTGGGTAATTTCGAGGGAGATGGTGCCTGGGGTGCCAGTGAGCTATGTTTCTTTTTGTAGGATCTCTAGTGATAGGTGAACTTCAAATTTGGTCTGACCTTTCTTCAGAGTCAGATGACTTGTTGCCCCTTGAGGATCATCAGATTTGCAAGAAATGCTACAAAATGAGTTTATCTTTTCATCTGTGTCACAAAAGTGAAAAGTATTTCCCAAATCTGAAGAAGACATTTTCCTTGGTAGTCTTTAAAAAATTAAGGGATTGTAAAGAACCAGGTTAAACTTTTCATACACTTATCAAATTATCATTTATTAGTAATAGCCATATGTGTGTATGCACACAAAACACATATACATAAATCACAGTACAATCATTAAGATAGAACACTGTCATGTGGAAAGCGTCATTAAATTCTCATTTAAAAAATACCAAAGCTAGAGAAGACAAGATGGCGACTGGAGAGGATGTTCCTAAAGCCTCTCCCAGAAAACACAATTGAACGGCCGTCCAGGAGCCAAGAAAGCGGACCCTGAGTGACAAACCGGCTGCTGAGAAATCCACAAATCGCAAGTAAACCTGAAGGCTGGCGAGAAAGGGGCGAGTCGGGGAGAGGGAAGGGAGCAGAGACTGACAACGCGGGACGCGATCCCTGCTGACTATTCGGAGCTGCGCAGTTTGGGGGAGGGGAGAGAGACTGGGAAGCGGGGGACGGAAGGAATTTGGGAGCCAGCCTCTGGAACTTTTGAGTGGTAGAAGGGCTGAGCGAGGACTCTAAACTGCAAAGATAACAACCCAGCTCTAAGCCCCCTGGAGACCTACACAGGGCTGCAGTTCCTGTTCCCAGCCTGCTGCAAAGGCGACCCTGCTGTCTCAGGCCAGGCCCACAGCTTTGGACTTATGGAGCGGGCACTTCCTCGTGCACCCCAGAGTTCCGAAAGCAGTGTGAGCCTTTAGACAGCCAGGTACTGAATCA
>PVJL010017663.1:6302-17812 GCA_004026885.1 Lyroderma lyra
CTGAGGCATTGTCTCTGCCTGCACCTGGAGGGTGCTTACAAGTTATTGAGGTATGTGGTGAGAACGGCCAGTTCCTGGACACAGAGGATTGATGGCTATCGTCATGGGATAATTACTTCTGGGAGTTTCAGTGATTTTGTAGTTTCTATGTAAAGGTTAAAGATTTATTTTCACTGAGGTAATGCATTTTTTCCTTGTTTAACTGCACGTACTCAAGCTGTTTATAAAGAGTGAGAAAAATAAATTCGGGACAGTCTTGCTTAGGGCTGTCCTCCCTACCCCATCTTTCTCTTGTTGTTTTTTCTTATCCTCACCCCCTCATTCAGGTTCCTCATTCGATTTGCCGGCAGGCTCCGGCAACCACATCTTGATATTGAAGAATCTGCCTGGACGTTTCCAGTATAAGAAGAGCCACCACAAAGATCAGGGCAACTGTGTGCCTTGGACCCTGCTACATTTATCTGCCATGCCCATACTTCTCTCTTTGAATAAAACTTTCTAACTTGGATTTTCAGATCCCTCCTCATCTTTTCACATTCTTTCAATAGTCAGGGGTATCCAATAACCAGAAGAGAATACATTACATGTCTAACTGTTGCTGCTACCACAAATTAAATATAACCTTTTAATTTTGTTGATGTTCATAAACATCTCTTTAATGCTTGGAAGTTGGAGGGCAAGATGGTGACTGGAGAGGAGGTTCCTAAAGCCTCTCCCAGAAAACACAATTGAACGGCCCCCAGGATCCACAAAGAGGACTCTGAGTGACAAAAACAGCAGCTGAGAAATCCATGTATTGCAAGTAAACACCTGAAGGTTGGAGAGAAGGGGGCGAGTCAGAGAGAGGGAATGGATCAAAGACAGATCGCAACAGGAATCGATCGTAGATGACGATCCAGGAGCAGTGCAGTGCATGGGATGTGGAGAGGACAAGTTGTGACAAGAGGAATGGCCCTAGGCAAGTGGCAGAACAGTGGGAGTCGTTGCGGAGCTGGGCTGGGGAGCTGGAATTTGGAGCGGCGAGTTGTGGACAGATATTGGGAGCCAGCCTCTGTAACTTTTGAGTGTTAGCAGGGCAGAGCAAGGACTCTGGACTGCAGAGACGACTTCGTGGCACTAGGCTCTCTTGGGAAACACAACGCAGGCACACATGGCTCCTGCGAAGGCCTGGGGCTACTGGTCGCAGCCTGCAGTTCCTGGTTATGGCACACTGCGGCAGCTAGCCGGCTGCCAAGAAGACAGTGCACGAATGCTGCAGTAGGCTGTGGCTTCCATTCCTGTCTGCTGCGAAGGTTGGCCTGCTGCTGGCACTGATCGTGTGGCTCCTGTATGGGGCTGCAGTTCCCATACCGCCCGCTGCAAAGACACACAGGCTCCCTTTCTACAGCGGGGTCAAAACAAGAGCTTCGGACTTGTGTGTATGCCTGCTCGAATGCTCCTGGCTCCTAAAAGCAGTTCGAGTCCACAGACTCTGCCCCAACTCTTGGTCGCTGGAGCAGGGCTGGAAAGAAAGGCGGTTTTTATAGCATTCGCCCCAGCCAGCAGGAGCAGCCTTGGCCCGCAACACCCAGTTCCCCAGCATAGAGCAGAAGGAGGAGTTGTCTTAGTGGGCTTTTCTTGGCATCTGTCTTTTCCTACTGCCTCCCCAAACAACTAAATGCAGGAAGCAAAGGGACCATGACAGCTGAACACTGACTCCAAATGTAGCTTGAGTCCAGAAATAAGAAATAGACAAACCCTCTCTCCCTAAAACTTGCCCCATCAGTGCCACCTTGTGTCTACCCTACACCAAGACTACACAAAAGTACCAATCTGGTCTTAGGTGCACTACTACTGAACATAACGCCCTCATGTTAATGAGGAAGAACCCAGCATACAGGATGATTTTCTTAAAACTAAAACTCCTCAAAAAGATCAGGAAATTTATCAAAACAGTATCTTAGATCTAGACGTTTCTGGAATACATGAGAGAATTTCAAGTATCCATTCTAAAGGCTCGGAGAGAAATGAAAACATACTGGCAGAGCACCATGGCTGAGATAAATAGCATAAATAAGGAGATGAATGACATAAAAAAGAAAAACTCCATGAACAAAAGGAAAAATTTAACACAGAAATCCAAACCCTATGGAAGATTGACATAGAAATGTGAAAGATATATAATACAATAAAATAAGTGAGAAACAAAATATTTCCATAGGAAACAGGCCCAACCGCATGGAGGAAATACTTAGGGATATTGAAGATCAGAACATGGAAATAGCTAAGAAAGTGGATGGGAGGGAATATAGAAGCAAAAGGATTGAAAGAATTCTGCAAGAACTTTCTGACTGCATGAGACAAAACAGCATCAGGATGATGGAATTTGAAGAAGGGGTAGAGCATTCTAAAGAGAGCACACTTAACTAAATAGTAGATGAGAACTTTCCAATCATATGGAAAGATCTGAAACCCCAAGTTCAAGAAGGAAACAGGTCCCCTGGATACGTGGACCCTAACAGAAATAATAAATATTATAGCAGAGCTATACTAATTAGAAAACAGGAGGACAATAGAAAAAGTTAATATTACAAAGAGCTGGTTCTTTGAGAAAGTCAACAAAATTGACAAAACCTTGGTGAGACTAATCAAAGGATGAAAAGAAAGGACACAAATATCCAAAATTGGAAATGAAAGGGGAGAAATTACCACTGATACCAAGACATACATAGGATTATAAGAAAATCCTATGAAGAACTTTATGCCACTAAATTTAACAACCTAGAAGAAATGGACAATTTCCTAGAACCTTATAGCTTACCTAGATTGAACCAAGAAGATCTCGATAATCTAAATAGACCAATTCACAGTGAAGAGATTAAAATGACTATCCATAATCTCCCTAAAGTCAAAAGCCATGGACCAGGTCGTGTCACCAGTGAGTTTTACCAAGCATTCAATGAATAATAAACACCTATCCTCCTCAGGCTCCTCCATAATATTAAAGAAGAAGCAACAGTTCCTAACTCGTTCTAGGAGGCCAACATTACTCTAATACAAAAGCGTGGCAAAGACAACACAAAAAGGAAAACTATAGACCAATATCTCTGATGAACACAGATGCCAAAATTCTAAACAAAATATTAGCAAACAGAATATAGCGATGCATCTAAAAGATCATACCGTAAGATCAAGTGGGATTCATCCCAGTAGCACAAAGAGGGTTCAACATACGAAAATCAATCTATGTGATACACCATATAAACAAATTCAAAGATAAAGAACGTATGACCATTTCCCATTGATGCACAAAAAGCTTTCAACAAGATACAGCATCCATTTATGATCAAAACTCTAAATAAAATAGGTGTAGAAGAAAAGCATCTCAACATAATAAAGGCCATATATGACAAGTCCTTGGCTAACATCATACGCAATGGGGAAAATGCTGAAGCCTATTCCCTTAAAATCAAGAACAAGACAGGGATGCCCCCTGTCACCACTGTTATTGAATATAGTAATGGAACTTCTAGCCACAGCAATCGGGCAAGAGAAAGGAATCAAAGTTATCCAAATTTGAAAAGAGGAGCTCAAATTGTCACTATTTGCCGATGACATGATGCCTTATATAAAAAATTCCAAAGATTCTACCATGAAACTATTAGAAGCAATAAACGAATATAGTAAACTCGCAGGATACAAAATAAATGTAAAAAATTCAACAGCATTCCTATATACCAACAACAAATCCACAGAAAAAGAAATGAGGGAATCAATTCCATTTGTCTATCAAAACAAAATGAATGAAATACCTGAGAATTAAGTTAACGAAGAAAGTGTCAGACTTATACACAGAAAAGTGTAAGACAGTTTTGAAAGAAATTGAAACAGACTTCAAGAGGGGGAAATATATCCCCTGTTCATGGATAGAAAAATTTCACATTGTTAAAATGGACGTGCTGCCTAAAGCAATCTACATATTTCATGCAATACCCATGAAAATTACACAATCACACTTTCATGAAATGGATAAAAGAATTAGTAAGTTTATATGGAACCACAAATGACCTCGAATTGCCAAAGCAATACTACATAAAAAGAGTAAGGCTGGTGGCATTGCATTCCCTGACTTCAATTTCTATTACAAAGCATCAATAGTCAAAACAGCTTGGTACTGTGTGGGGAGCCATAATTACAGTTAATTCAGAGCCTTACAGACTGCTTTGGTTAATGCTCAACCTGTTTCTGCTCCTAAAGCATTGTCTCTGCCTGCACCTGGAGGGTGCTTACAATTTGCTGAGGTGTGTGGTGAGAACAGCCTGTTCCCGAACACAGAGGATTGATGGCTATTGGGGTAAATGGTAGATTCTGTCATGGGATAATTACTTTTAGGAATTTCAGTGATTTTATACTTTCTATGTAATAGTTAAACATTTACTTTCGCTGAGGTAATGCATATTTTCATTGTTAAACTGCACGTACTCAAACTGCATGTATTGGTGATGGGAAATAAACTCGGGGCTTCAGCATCACTGAAGACCGACCGCATCAGCAGTCGTGTGAGTGTCTCTTTATTCATTCCCACTCCCCCCTTCAGGTACTGATCGACTTGTGGCGGCTGGCCCACCATACCTGTCCTACGAACAGGGACCTGAATATGGGGGTAACAGTGAGCAACACCGCGTGGCAAGGGCCCGGCTCAAAGAGGAGCTTATTTCACTGGATGCGCGGTGAGTGAGACACATCAGGAGAAATGGGTCACGCTAGCAGCAAAGACCTGTATGTCAGAGGACTTAAGAAATTGCTTGCCGCCCGTGGCAGTCGGGTGAGCAGAGAACAGCTAGACAAGGTTTTAGAATTTGTAAAAGAAGTCTGTCCATGTTTTACGGAAGAAGGCACTGTCAGTCTGGGAACTTGGGAGAAAGTGGGAGAGCAGTTACAAGATTATTATGCTGCCCACGGACCTCAGCAGGTCCCTGTGGAAACATTCGGGTTATGGACTTTGATCAGGGATTGCTTAGATCTTAAACATGAGGGCTGCAAGTTAGAGAAAGTGAAACAAGCTGGAAATGAGGAAATTCTTCCACCTGCCGCTTCTCCGGCGGAGAGAGAGGAGGAGGAGGGAGCTAAACACACAGAAGGACTTTCTACGATTAACAAAGAGCCTGTTTATCAGGAACCTCCGGTTGAGGACTGGAAGACTTAGACCCTCAGGATAGGGAAGAATGAGAGGATGAGGCAGCCAAATATGATACTGACAAATACCCTCCATTGGTGGCTATGGCTCAAGGAGGCAGGCAACCTGCAGGCACTATGCTTTCTTTTGCAGATCAGCTAAAGAAGATTCAGGGACAGTTAATAGAACTTAAAGTTGCTGTGGATGGAGGAAATTGTCCTCGGGGTCTCCAGATTCCTTTTAGAGATCAATGGAATCCTCGGGGTAAAGATCCCCCCACAGTTAATCCCTCTGCACCACCTCCTGAGGAGCCCTGTATGTGGGGTCCTCCGCTGCAGCCTCCGGTTTGGGACATGCCTACTAAGCCTCTGCCAGGTTATGTTAAGCCAGGGTCGGACTCTGTTGTGCGCTCCCCTCTTCAAATGGCTTGTGAAGAAGCTCACAAGCAGGGGGAATCCACGGATCAATTTGGAATATATCCTATCTTTGAAAGGCTTGACCAGGCAGGGAACATGGTTAGAAAATGGAGGCCATTTCAACTGGAAATGGAGGCCATTTCAACTGGCCATTTCAAATGGAAGCAACTGTAGGAATTAAAGGAGGCTTGCGCGCAATACGGTCCTATCGCCCCTTTCACCATGGCAATTTTGGATGCCCTGTCTAGTGAAGCTACCCCTGCAGAGGATTGAAAGAATATTGCTCATGCTTGCCTTTCTGGGGGCGACTATCTCTTATGGAAATCAGAGTTCTATGAAAATTGCAAAAAGAAGGCTAATCAAAATGCCCAAAGGCAAATTCCTATTACTTTTGACATTCTAGCAGGAGAAGGCATATATGCTGAATTAAGAAACCAGATGGGCTTTGCAGTGGGAGTTTACGCTCAAACCACTGCAGCGGCAAAAGACGCTAGGCGAATGTTGCCTGATGCTTCCCGCAAGGAGGAACATGTTTCTCAGAGAAGGCAGGGAGCAGATGAGCCTTTTCAGGAATTTGTGTCTCGCCTCAACACAGCCACAGGGCGGATTTTTGGGCCATCAGTTGCCACTCAGTCTTTTATAAAACAGCTAGCATATGAAAATGCTAATTCAGCTTGTCAGGATGCCTTGAGACCTTTTAGAAAAAAGAGCAATCTAAATGATTATGTCCGCATCTGCGCAGACATTGGTCCATCCTATACTCAAGGTATAGCTATGGCAGCAGCCTTGCAGAGAAAGACAGTAAAGGAAGTGCTCTTCCAACAACAGAGATCTGCCAGAGAGAGAATTTCTGGCCCTCCAGGAAGCTGCTTTCCATGTGGACAAATGTGCACTGCTTAAAATGTTTTTCTGCCATGGGAGTTCCTCAAATTTTAAAGACAGATAATGGGTCTGGCTATACTAGTCAGACATTTCAGAAATTTTGTACTACTTTTCTCATTGTTCACAAAACTGGAATTCCTTATAACCCTCAGGGACAAGGTATTGTTGAAAGAGCTCATGGCTCCCTAAAGGCTCAATTAGAAAAATTAAAATAAAAAATGGGGAGTTATACCCCGTGTCACCTCAGAATTATTTACATCACACTCCTTTTTTTTAAAAATTTTTTGACATTTGATGCTCATGGACGCTCTGCAGCAGAGCGGTTCTGGCACCCCACCACACAGAACACATATGCTCAGGTGGGATGGAAGGATCCACTCACGGGTGCATGGAATGGCCCCGACCCAGTCCTAATTTGTGGACGAGGGCATGTTTGTGTTTTCCCACAGAATGCAGAGAGCGCCAGGTGGCACCAGGGGAGACATATTGGGCCTACGTACCGGATCCACCAATCCTCCACCCCACTGTATGGGAAGGTCCTGAGGTTCCAGTCTATGTTAACAACACCCATGCCTTAGGACTGCCCTCCTTAGGACTGCTGTTTAATGGACACATTAAAGAGCAACTGGAGAAGAATTTCACTTATAATGGTATAGGAACGGGTTTGCCTATTTGTATTGTAAAAAATATGTCAACATCTGGGTGCTTGCGTGGTTCTCCTGTCACTATGCACATTAATGACTCTTTAGTTGGATGGACTGTTCGTCTTAACATGCTAGGCGATTGATCCGGAGGACGCAAGATAAATCTGCCCGTCCCTCCATTGCGTCCATATTGCACTAAAAGACTGAAATTTCACACTGAGACTATCCCATGAAGAGATTGTCCTGGCAACAATCTTGTTCGTTATCAGATCCCTGGAACAGACAGATACATCAACGACTGGTCGAGAAACAACCAGTCAGGATGGGCCCGAGGACTGACTTCTGGACTTTGGAATTCTGACACACAACATCAGCAAAACTCACTATGGAGACTTATGGGAGTAATGTATGAGGTTGTTCAAATAGTTGCGTTCTGTAAATCAGGCACTCCCTGCAGTCATGTGAGTGTCTTGAAAGATGGGACTAGAGATTGGACTACCGTTGCTAAAACTGTTCATGTATCTGCTTGTGTTCCTTCCCCTTATGCACTCTTGATTGGGAATGTTACTGTACACTTTATAGGAAATCAATTTAATGTATCTTGTAGTAAGTCTTACTTAGCAAATTGTATTTCTTGGGTACCATTAGGAACTCATGTTATGATACCTAAGCAACCATCTTTTGTTATGCTTCCTGTTAATATTTCTGGACCTTGGTATGCTGAAAGAAGTTTGCAAATCTTCAAAGAAATTGAGTATGCTTTGAGTAGACCAAACCGGTTTTTGGACTTCTAATTGCAGAAATTATGGCTTTGGTTACTATAATTGCAACTGCTGCTACAGCAGCTGTGGCTCTTCCTCAGATTATTCAAAATGCTCCTTATGTTAATACTCTTTCTAAAAATGTTACTTTAGCTTTGGGATCTCAAGAAAACATAGATAAAAAGTTAGAACAAAAAGCGAATGCTTTATATGATATGGTTCAATATTTGGGAAATGAAATTTGAAGTGTAAAGATCAGATCTCATTTGGTATGTCATGCTGAATATCATTGGATATGTGTTACTTCTTAAAAATATAATAATAGTCAACATGATTGGAATCGGGTTCGTTTACATCTTCAAGGAATTTGGCATGATGTTAACTTATCTTTAGACATGCTCCGGCTTCATGATGAAATCCAAACTATGAGAGAAGCTGAACCCTTGAAATTTGATGCAGCTCAGGCTGCTTCTGAATTTGTTGATGTTCTTAGGAATGTTTTGCCCTCTATGCCTCATATTATACATTCTGTTATGGCATTTCTTGCATTAGGCTTCTGTGTTTGTCTGGTTCTGTGCCTACTCCCCATCCTCATTAGATGTTTCATCAGCATGATGTTAGACTTACGAGCTGACATCCATCAGCTTGTGCATTAAGCGGGACGGGTTAGTCAATGACGGGTAAGTACTTGGGAGCCGCTTCAACACCTAAGACAGGGCTTGTATGATGGAATATGAGTACCAAAGATGGGTAAGTTGAGGCGGGCATCCTGAGACCCCTAAGACAGGCACCGTCACCTCGCCATCCTGGCCGGATGGATTTTGTTCCTATAAAATAAAAAAGGGGGAGATGTGGGGAGCCATAGTTACAGTTAATTCAGAGCATTACAGAATGGCTCGGTTAATGCTTAACCTGTTTCTGCTCCTAAGGCATTGTCTCTGCTTGCACCTGGAGGGTGCTTACCAGTTGCTGAGGTATGTGGTAAGAACGGCCAGTACCCGGACACAGACGATTGATGGCAATCGGGGTAATTAGTAGATACTGTCATGGAATAATTACTTTTAGGATTTTCAGTGATTTTATAGTTTCTATATAAAAGTTAAACATTTACTTTCGCTGAGGTAATGTATATTTTCATTGTTAAACTGCACGTGCTCGAACTGCATATATTGGTGATGGGAAATAAACTCAGGGCTTCAGCATCTCTGAAGACCGACCGCATCAGCAGTCGTGTGAGAGTCTCTTTATTCATTCCCACACACTCCTTCAGGTACTGATGAACTTGTGGCAGCTGACCCGCCATAGTACTGGCAGAAGAACAGCAATATAGACTAATGGAATAGAACTGAAAACCCAAAAATAAACCCCCAAATTTAGGGACAAACAATTTTCTATAAAGGAGCAAAAATTATACAATGAGGAAAAGACAGCTTCTTTAGTAGGTGGTGCTGGGAAAACTGGTATAATATGTGTAAAAAGTGTACTTGAGCTGTGAACTCTCTCCATATACAAAAATTGACTCGAAATGGATTAAAGACCTTCATATCAGACCTGCAACAATGAACTGTAGAGAAGAAAACATTGGTATTAAACTTATAGACCTAGGACTCAAGGAAGACTTCATGAACCTGATCTCAAAGGCAAGGGAAGTAAAAGCAAAAACAAATGAATGGGATTTTATCAAACTAAAAAGCTTATGCACAGGAAAAGAAACCATCAACAAGGCAAAGAGACAGCCAATTGAATGGGAGAAAATATTTGGAAATAACGCATCAGATAACGTTTTAATATCTAAAGTACATAAAGAACTAATAAGATTTAATAACACAAAAGCAAACGACACAATTATAAATTGTGCAGAAGAACTAAACAGGCACATCTCCAATGGAGAAGTACAGATGGCCAGCAGACATATGAAAAACTGCTCAACCTCATTAGCAATCAGGGAAATGCAAATCAAAATCACAATGAGGTATCACCTCGCACCTGTTAGAATGGCTATTATCAACAAGACAAGAAATAACAAATGCTGGAGAGGATGTGGAGAAAAAGGGACTCTGGTACACTGCTGGTGGGAATGAAAACTGGTACTACCACTGTGGAAGGCAGGGCATATGTTCTTCAGAAAACTGGGAATGGAGTTACCATTTGACTCAGCAATCCCTCTTCTGGGTGTCTACCCAAAACACCTGAAAATCTTTGTCCACAAAGTCTTATGTATCCCAATGTTCATTGCAGCACTGTTCACAGTGGACATAACATGGAAACAACTAAAATGGCTGGCGACAGATGAGTGGAAATAGAAGCTTTGGTATGTATACACAATGGAATATTACTCAGCTTTAAGAAAAGATGAAATAGTGTCATTTGCAACACAATGGATGGACCTGAACATCATCATACTTAGTGAAATAAGTCAGACAGAAAAAACAAAGAACTGTATGACTTCATTCATGTGCAGAATATAAAACTGAAAGTAACAAAGAGATAAGAAATGAACAAACAAACAAACAACCCATGGTCATAATCATTAGTTCAATGTTTACTTCGGAATGAGTGTGTTAGGGAGGGGAAAAGGGGGAGGGGGTGTGGGAGGACGGATTGTTAGCTAAATATAAGGTGATGGAAAGAGAACTCACACTGGGTGGTGAACTTATTATACAATAAATTGACAATGCACTGTAGAATTGTATGATGAAACCTATGTTATCCTTGCTAACAGATGTAACCCCAATTAGTCTAACAATAAAAATGAATTTTAAATTTTTCTTCCAATGTTTTAGAAGTAAAATATCCAGCAAACTTTATACAAGGCAGGCCTGACCAACCTGTGGCCCAGGATGGCTTTTAATGTAGCCCAATACAAATACTGAAAATGTAATATTTTGTGGCATTTTTTTGTAAGAGCTTATGAACTATTGTTAGTACTAGTGGATTTTATGTGTTACCCAAGACAATTCTATTTCCAATGTGGCCCTGTGAAGCCAAAGTCTTAGATACCACTTGTGTTAATGATTGTCCTTTAATGAAAGTGGTAATTCACAACACCTGTTTAACTCAACACTTCTATTCTACTCAAACTTCTGTTAGTCCTTTGCTTGGAAAATCCTGATTTTTCTTTTGCTTTTTCTTAGGAAAATTCTAAAAGATGACACACTAATTTTTTAGAAATTTGATTCTTCACAGTAATAGTGCCAGGTTTTAATTTAATTTGAAAGTTGAAATAAATTTAGATGTTTAATGAAATCCAGCATAGTGAGTGTTTCTATGTGTCCCACATGTTCTCAAGAAGGAACTGTGAATTTATGCAGATGATAGTGATTAGACAGCAAAAGTGTTAATACAAATAAACTTGAGGGGGCTAGCAGGAACCAGGTTTAGCTGAGCTTACTTAGCTACAAATAAAAGAACTCATATGGCTACAGCTCTGTCTACAGTGAACATGATCTTGGAAAACAAGCTTACCTGAGCTTGGCTAGCTGCATGAAAAGATTACTATGGCCTGATTCTGCCTGTGATATTTTACATGTGATCACATCTTGATATTGAAGAATTTGCCTGGACGATTCCAGTATAAGAAGAGCCAACCCAAAGTTCAGGGCAACTGTGTGCCTTGGACCCTGCTACATTAATCTGCCATTGCCATATTTTG
>PVJL010017664.1:0-11358 GCA_004026885.1 Lyroderma lyra
ACAAAAAGGCCCACCAGTGTAAGCCAGTTCCTAACGCCTGCGCAGTAAGAGTTACAACCTTTATTTCAGCTGAGCCTCATTCTACCATCATTATAATATCACACATATGCCCGGAAGTTCATTAATCTCATTCTAACAGACTGAACCCTGAAAAAGAACCTGCGCAGTTAGAAAAGGTGATATAATGGACCCTGATGATCAAAATTGTCACTCAAAAGGCCCCAGATAGGCTTAAGCCCTTACAACTAAAGAAAATAAAACTACCAAAGCTCCGTTAATCGGGGCTCTTGAGCCATTTTCCTGCTGGAGCGCGCTCCCACCTCTTAGGCGTGTACCTCCCCCTTGTCACTCGAGGCCCCAGCGCCACGCTCAGGCCACTCCGACCTCTGTGCCGTGCACTTTCTTTCAATAAACTCTGTTTCACCTCTAGACTCCGGTGTGTGTCTCATCAATTCTTTGCTCAAGATACCAAGGACCTGGACACCGCACCGAGGAGCACCCCATTCCCCAGGGAGAGGCGTCCGGTCCAGCAGGGCGCCCCCACGTGCTCATGGGTGTCTCGGTTGTGCTCAAACTGTGAGCGACACACACACACACGGCTCCCCCAGAAACAACGGCGGGGACCACCCTGTCCCACCTGAAGTGTAGCATCTCTCTGGCAAAAGCACTCCATTTCACACACATCAGACAAAAGCTCCTTGCGTGGCTACCCCGAGTGTCTTACCGAAAACAAGTGGTTTGGCAATATCCAGAAAAGCCTCCTGGCGGTGAGATCTTTCTGGAATAAAACAGAGTTAAAAAGGGAAATTACTTTGGTTTCAGAAATGATACAGGAGCACACAGAGTGAGAGGCCCTGAATTACCTGTAAAAGTGAACTGATTCGAATTCAGAAAACAAGGGAAACAAACGGATGTCTCTTTCGCCATCCACCATGGAATTACTGCCCTGAGAGCTTCGTGTTGGGCAAATAAAGCTCTGGCTTCTGCATCGCTCTGGAAGGCAAGACCGCCTGCAGGGCCATGGAGCTCCTCCAAGCCCTCATGAATATGCATGACCCACAACAGAGCCCGACCCCACTAGTTGGCGAACCAGGATGCTTTCAGGCGGGGCTGAGATGGGAGAGCCCGTGGGGGCCTCAGGGGCTGAGGAGAGATTCCAGGAAAGGGAAAGGCAAGCAGGCCCCTCACACATCTTCTGCCCAAGGTCATGGCCCACCCTTCCTTTGAGGCAAGGCAGTTTTAAACACACTATGGGCCTTCACACTTCTCAACTAGGCAAACACAAGGGGAGCGGGAGGCCAATAGCTTCAAGGGCTCCAAGGTCAAAGCCCTGGGTTGGATCAGGAATTGGGGGTGGGGGGGGTTGAAAGAGAAGGGACAGTAGATGACCAGCGAGCAAGAACCTGCCATGGTAAGAGAGGCTGGGGATTTATGACATCACATCCAAAGTCCTCCCCTCCTGGCTCTTAGTCGGCAGAAGACAAAATGAGCTATAAAGGAATTTCGGTTCCTTTCAGAACCATGGCAATGGCAGCCCCCTTCCTGGGGCCTTGCCTGCTGGGAACCAAGGGGCTGAGGGCCTTTCCCCAATAGCTATGCTGCTGGGAAGCTCACATTCATTCAACCAGGCCCCAGGGCCCAAAGTGACGGGGTGGGGGTGGGGGGTGGGGGTGGGAGGGGTGGCTTGGCCCTTTCTGGGAAGGCAACAGGGTCTGCTGCGGGCACAGGCAGACAGTGGCTCAGCTTCACCACAAAGGTCGAATCTGGACTCCTGTCGTCACTTTTTTAATGAAGCCCAACAATCACTCTCATCGCCCTGGACAGGTGTTTCTAGAACTGCATTTTAACTAGGAAATTTGAGGGCAGCCCCTGCCCCCAAAACTGGCCCAGGGCAGCTGTGCCTGGTCCAGAAATAAAGGAAAACGATTGGCTCGTGGCTTGGAAGGCTGCCGAGGCCTCCACGCTGACGGAGCCACACGCTGTCCCTGCGCGCCTCTACTTGGGGGAACCTGACGTTTGCATAGTTTTTGAAATTGGAAGTTGTTCGACTCATTTCAAAGGGCACGATGCTTCTGTCGCCTTTGAAATCCCCTCCCGTCACCGGCCTTGGCTCCATCATGTGCACATGTGGACAGTAAGAACGACCTCGAAGGTGGCTAGGAAGGCACAGTGCAACAAAGCCACCAGAACACTGCCTGGGACCACACCACACCAAACAGCATTTCCTTCTCACCCCCCATCAGAGGGCCCCCCAAAACAAGTGACTTAGGGGTTAGTACATGTTCAGTGACAAGAACGGAGCCTCCATGCCTCACAAGTTAGCTCGGTGACCTTAAGCAGAGACCCAGAAAGACCGCTGTCCTCCCTGGGCACCTGTGACCCGGAAGGCAGGAGAGAAAAGACCATGGCACATGTCTGCCATGTCCTCCCACTGCCCCAGCCTGCTGTCCCCTCCCTGCACCCCACAAGCACCGTGGGCATGAGGAGGTGCCCATCTGCCCAGGGGCTCCTCGGGGACACTCAGAGCTTGCATGCGGGCTCGGCCACCTCCCTGCCCTGGTGGCCTGGCCTGCACCTGGGGGATGGAGCCAACGCTCCCTCTGCCCGCCACCCTCGGTCGCTCATCTGCAGCCTGAGCACCCCTCCATACTTCACGGGCATCCCCCACAAAGGCACGGAACCCTCACACTGCTCTGGAAGAGTGGCAGAGCACGCCCCCCTGGAAGCGGAGCCAGGTCCACATCTCACCCCGTTTGGAATCGGTGTAAGGGTTCATTTACAGGCTCCCCACACGCACCCCTCGCAGCTCTGGGCTGCTGTCCACCGCACTCACTAGCATTCCGTTCGGGTCTGTCTTGCCTAATTTCCCAGGCGGCATTTTAACTCAATGGCAAGGTCACTGCCACCTAGACCCAGCACTGCCTTCCATCTCCTCCAGAGGAAAACGGGCATTTTCTCTTCTGGGCAGCCGCGCCCTCCCCAGCCCCTCGGGGCCCATCGCTGGCGCTGGCTAAAGCAGGGTCATGTTATTTCGGTGACTTGCATCCCTGTACAGACGGTTCACCTCAAAGACGCGCTGTGAGTGCAGAGACCTGGGAAGGCCCCTGGGGGTCAGCTGTCGTCTGCCCAGCTGCCTGTGAGCCCATGATGTGTGCGGGCACAGGCAGGGGTGGGGTGGGGTGGGGTGGGGTGGGGTGGGGTGGGGGCGCTCCATCCCAACAACCGGAGTGAACACGGACACAAATGCCTTTCTCCGCCCCGATGGCCTGGCCGGTCCTACTTCGCCAAGCGCACGTCCCTGTCTTGTTCCTACCCCCTGGGGGCTCTGAGGGCCAGGCCACCTCCCCTGTCCCCCTTGGCCATTTGTGATTAGACAGAAATCCAATCTGCAAAAGACTGCGGAATCATCTCCCAACCCTTGCCAATCTCCAGGCAGGAAATGAAGTGCACAGGTCTCCCCTCAAGATTAAAACACCCCACTTTTGAGGTTGTTGGGGACCCACAGGTGTTTTTTTGGTGGGTAGGTTATCCCGTGGTCCCACTTCCCCGGGGAGACATGAAATACGAAGTCACTGTGACCTGGGCGACGCCCTTTGTATCCACAGGCTGATGACCGGACTCCCCAGGGCCCGGTGGCCCCGCGTGTGGAACCAGCACGCAAAGAAGGGTCCTCGCCTGGCAGAACCGGGGCGTAGACATCGCTTCCGGTGAACAGCGCTTCAGCTGCCTGACTTCAGGTGCCACGCAGTTCTGTGCTATTAATGTTGTCGCTGAGCACGGTGGCATTTAGTGTCAGGATTAATTAACTTTCTCACAGGATGTCACTTCAACCTGCCATCGTAGGGACTCTATTATCCTACAAGACCATTTCTGGCAATAAATTGGACCCATGATCAAACCGAGCTGCTGAAATGCCATGTTTTCAGACACTCAGAAGGTAAACAGAAATCCTCAGTGCTACTTAAGAGTGGGTGGCTCAGGAACCTGCTGATTACCTTTGACGATGTGTCGGGGGGTGGGGGGCGGGGGGAGTAGGGCGATGGGAGGGCCCAGATCCGGAAAATGATCTTCAATTCTTTACAAATATGGAGGCAGGGCACCACGCAAGCCTGCCACCACCCAAAGCTGGCAAAAATTAGATTTCACACAATCACATCGTCTGACTTCTCCAAAACCAACTGGACAGGCCTGGCTGGTCAGTGGGGACTTTACCAGATATGGAGGCAAATGGCCTGATTTACAGGGGACATTTCTGCGCCATCTCCTCTCTGAAAACAGCTTTGACCCTCACATGCTTGTGTTTACAGGAACTCTCCAGGCCGCGTTCACACAAAGGTTGTCCTAATTAACCTCACGAACAGGCCCAGCCCTGGTCAGGGTTATGCTTGTGTTTGATTTGTTTTTCTCTCTGTTTCTTTCTTTCTTTTCTTTTCTTTTTTTTTTTTTTTTTTTTTTTTTTTTTTTTTTTTTTTTTTTTTTTTTTTTTTTTTTTTTCTTTTTAAATGTCTGACACAAAGATCCAAGGCAGGGCCAGCAAAATCATGTCTTAACCCCAGTGTCCACCTTTGGCCTGAGGAGGTAAAGACCCGAGGCAGGCGGCTCGCTCAAAGTCATACCAGGGCCAAGCCGGGGCCATGGCCTCGTGTCACCCTGCACCGAGCCACCCTCCTGAGGGACGTGCCATGCAGAACATTATCTGCTCACACAGGCCTGGTGACACGTCCCAAGTCCCTGGGACCCAGGGGACCTGAGGGAAGCGGAAGCTTTCATCTGCCCATGACCTCTGCAGGCCTCCAGGGATGGTAACCCACCAGGGCTAGAAGGGGTCATGAGTGAGTGTTAACAGGACCAGCAGGGAACAGATCACATGTCTTATATAAATTGCTATCCAGAACAAGGAGGAGTTGAATGTTATGGATCCAAAATAACCTTGATACTTAAAGTCAAACAAAGATGGCACAAGAAAGGTAAAGTGCAGGCCAAACTCCTTATAAACATGGATGCAAAAATCCTACATAAAACATTAGCCAAGCAAACCCTTCAATCTCTAAGCAAACACATCACAATGAAGCATGGTTGTATCCCAGGAATGTCAAGTTGGTGTAATATAAGAAAAGCTATTAATACAATCACGTAAGTCATCATCACATTTCTCAATTGATGCAGAAAAGCCATCTCATAAAATTCAATACAAGGTCATCATCATTAAAGATGGAAAGAAACTCCTAGCAAATAAGGATCAGAGGGGCCTTCCTTACAGATAACAGGGATTGAGCACAGTCCATAGCAAACACCCTACTCAATGGTGGACCATTGGATATGGCCCCCCAGGAAACAGTAAGACAAGGAGTCACAGCATCATTGCTTCTGCTTAAATTAACACTGTGCCATTGCTCATAGCCAAAGCAATAAGTAAAGAAAAAGAAATCAAGCGGTGAGGACTGGAACAGATAAGACCCAACAGGCATTATTTGCAAGGGACACACTGTCCACAGAGAAAATCCACAAGACTACAAACTACTGAGCAAGGTTGCTAGACAGCGGGTCAACACACAGACTCAATGACAACCACAAAGGCCACTTCCAAAGAGATGCCACCCATGTAGTAGCCAAAAATGGACACCTAGGAATCTATCGAATGTAAAAAATAGCAGACCTTTATGGAAAAATACCCATTACTTTACAACAATATAAAAGAAGACCTATTAAAATAAGGTCTCCATATGCTATGAGTATGTTTTTATTCGGGGCATTGCTTTCTGGGTACATTCATCAACTTCTGGGTCAGTGAAGGTCAAGGTCAGTGAAGAGCCTTTGGGGTCCATACTGTCTGTCTCCTCAGGGGCTGGAGCCCTTGGTTCTACTCTGCAACCTCACCAACACAAACTCTGCTGTCAAACTCAAATTTTTGTATTTTTGGATGTAATTTTAATTCACATTTCTCCTACATGAAGGGCTGAATATCTTTGCATACACTTACAAGCCAATTTGCATTTATTTCTCTGTAACTATCTGTTTACATCTTTTACCCATTTGCTACTGGGTTTTGGTCTTTTCCTTTTTTTTTTTTTAAATTAACTGTTTATAGTTTTGGGAAATGAGCTTCGTTTGTGACTTAATTTGCAATTATTTTTCCCTGGTTTATTACTTGGTTTTCCACTTTGTTTGTGGAGTTCTCCACCTTTTATGAAGGTGTTTTTCCTCCTAATGCCAATGAATTGTCAATCTATTTTTTTATGTTGCTTTTGGAATTTGAATCAAAAGTTTCCCAGCTACAGATTAGAAAAGAATTTAGGTATTTAGGATAACTACATAGCTATCTAGAGGCTTTTGAAATGTATGCTGGTAGATGTGAAAAGATAACAATTAAGTTTTATCTTTATTCAAATGGCTATTGCAAGATAATGAAAATAGACGGGGTGCCAAAAAAATTTATACACATTTTAAGAGCAGCTATCTACATATTACATAAATACTGATGGGAACCACTTTGAGCACCTCTTGTAACTGCAGAAGTCAAACGTGACTTGTCATTCATCTTTCGTTATCAATACATATTGAGTATTACAATTTTAATAGTTTTTTCCCTTTCTTAAAATGTGTACACATTTTTTTGGCACCTGCTGTGTATTGGTCTCTGCCCCAGTCCCTGGCACCAAGCTCCGAAAACCCTTATTATTTCCTAAGTGACAAGAGTATTAGCAGCACTTTCTGTTCTAATATTTGATTTCTGACCTCGGTTCCTCACACAGGGATCCTAAAACCCTTGCCATTTCCTGGGTGATAGGAGTGTCTTTGTTCTAACGAGGCAACTCTAGGTGGCTCCTGGTCACCAGAAAGTATCAGGATGAGTAGAAGCTTAGAATTTTCATACCCCCCCCACCTCCCCCCACCCCTGCCATTCTCTTGAGCAGGTAGAGGCACTGGAAATGGAGTCAATGATCAATCACACCTATATGGGAGGAGGCCTCCATAAAGCCCCCATCGTATGGGGTTCGGAGAGCTTCCAGATTGGTGAATACATCCACCCCAACTCCCTGGGGAAAGGAGATCCTGCACTCGGGGCTCCCCCAGACATCATCTGTTCATCTGTGTCCGTCATCATACACTTTAATACATGGAGAAGCGTGAGGAAGAGATCCCTTGAGCTCTGTGAGCTGCTCCAGCAAATTAACTGAACTCAAGGAGGAGGTCGTGGGGACCTCCGATTTACAACCAATCCATCAGAAGCACGCGCAGGTGACAACCTGCACTGGTGACTGCCATCTAAAGTGGAGTGGTGGTGGTCCTATGGCACTGGGCCCCTCACCCGTGGGATCTGATGCTATTTACAAGCAGATCGTGTCAGAATTGGGTTAAATGGCAGGGCACCCAGCTGGTGTGACAGAGAGTGCCTGATGTGAGAAACGTCCCACACGTCCAGTCTCAGCAGTGTTGAGTGTGGGACAGTGTGGGAGTCCAAGAGGGACGTGGGCACTAGGGCTGGGCTTTTCCTATGTTTTCTCAATCCAGCCACCCCATTGCCCCCAATCCATTTTTAAAAGGTTCTCTCTACCTAACATCTTATTTAAGAATTGTACATCAATATTGCTAAGTGAGATTGGCATATAGGTTTATTTTATGGATTAATCCTGAGATTTCCTTCTTTTTCAATCCTCTAGAGCAGTGGGTCCCAACCTTTCCCCACTTGTGTATCCCTTTTGAACACATTTCTATAAATTTTTTTTAAAACAGCTGTTTTTAAATACTGACACTTTTGTTCAGTTCCTGTCTTAATATAAAACATGGAAATGAGGTAATAAGTTACGAAAGAAAAATTACTACACTAAAAGTACAAACCACAGATTTAATCTTATCCATAATTAAATATTGATAATGATGATCAAGTACACATTAAATATAAAACTACTGAAAAAATCAAGATTAAAAACGACGCACTTACTTTTATTCTGTCACTAACTAAACTGATCAAACAGTCTTGCTATTGATGTATTTTTATGTTTGGGGAAGTTCTAGAAACATTGCAAAGGGATCGTTCTGAACTCTGTGTAATGGTTGATAGGAGAGCGGTTTGGGGGAAGGGTTCATAGCCACGCCCTCACCAATCATCACTGACCAATGTAATGTCTCCATGAATGGTGATTCAAACTTAACATTAATTGTTCCATAAGTAATGTTTTGCACTTTTGTACTTTGTTTTTTCAGCATTGCTGATTATTTTTCGTGTACCCTGAGCGGCTCAGCACGCACCCCCAGTGGGTATGCATACCACCACTTGGGATCCGAAGCTCCAGAACAATTTACGCAGCCCTGAGATCATCCATTCTTTGAAGACTTCATAGTATTCTCCTATGAAACTATAGAGCTTGGGAGATTTTTTTACTTTTTTTCAATGGATAGTGGTTTGTTTAAACTTTATGTGTCTACTGGGGTCAGTTTGGGTAATTACATTTTCCTAGATAAGTACCCTTTTATCCAGGTCTTCACATTAATTTGCACAGCATTGTAAAAAGTAGCTTCTAATGATTTTTTTTAATGTGCCCTGTTTTCTGGATTATTTCCCTACTGTCATTTCTCACTGTGTTTGTCTGTGCACTCTCTTCTCATAATTAAGTTTAATAGTGGTTTGTCCACTTGACATTTTCTCTGAGAATCACCATTTTGTGTGCTTATTAGCTCTGCTGTTTTCCTCTGTTCTAATTCATGAATTTCCAACTTTACTCTCATTTCTGTCACTCTTCTCTCACTCAGTTTACTTAGTTGTTTTACTTAATATTTTGAGTTGGATTTTTCATTTTTCCATTTATATTTTATTATTGTTTTATTTTTTCAGTTCCTGTTGACCTGCAGTGTCATTTTCTGGTAGTTTCAGGTGGACAGAACAGAGCTCAGACATCCGTATAACTTACAAAGTGACCCCCAATTAGCCCCGGGCCCACCCGGCACTATCACAGTGTGGAATCCGGCATGATTGGTGTCCTTACAAAAAGGGGACAGGTGGACACAGACACGCACACAGGGAGAACGCCATGTGAATCCGAAGAGACAGATCTAGGATCTAAGCCAGGGAAGGCCAAGGAGTGCCCCAAACCCACCAGCAGTTGGGAACACAACCTCCCTCACAGCCCTCCAAGGAACCAACCCCGTGGATCCCTTGATCTTGAACTTCCAGCCTCGAGAACCGTGAGATAACACATTTCTATCGTTTAAGCCCCCCAGTCTGCGGTCCTTTGGTTCAGCAGCCCCCGTGACCTGACGTAGCGCCACTCCATAGCTCCCCGTGACCGCTTCTGTCCTGTATGTGAAGAAGGGCAGCCAGAGGAAAAGACCTGGTGAAAAGGGCCAACCAGAAAATAACAGCCCTACAGATGGCTGCCACCAGGAGAGTGGGCGATGTGTCCGGGGAAGACAGCCTCACTCCCCCCCCCCCAGACCGACCTGCTGGGGAGCATGTTCTGCATGGCCCAGGGCCACCTGGCACCACCTGGTGACACAACGTGCACACCCACACTCACCCACAGCAACCTCTGGGACTTCACCATCAGCTATAATGAGGTAGATGGGTCCCAGGGCCCGAGCCTCCTCTCCGGATCCAATCACACCCTCTGCCTTGCTATGGCTCTAAACCAGCCACTTGGCATCTGAATAGGATACTCTGCGGGGGTAAAAATGGCTTCCTTTAGCTCCTTTTTGTGCCCAAACTGCACTTCACTGTGACACAGATAAGGGAATGTCACAGGCTCTTGCTCCCCACCCCCACCCCAGGTGTTCTCCCATCAGGAGCTAATAGATAACATCTCTTCCCTTCCAAGTCCACCGGCTGGTGCTGGTTTGGAACTGATCTAGCAACTTGGCAGGACCACAGAGAAGAGCGGATGTGCCCCGGAGGGTCAGGCATTTGCTGGCATCGCCCTGAGAGCACGGGCGGGAGGCAAAGCCAGAGACAGCGACATGGTGACTCAATCTCCCTAAATGCCCACACAAAACAGACATGGAAACTAAAGATTAAAACCCCAAGCCCTTGACAACACTGATGACAAGACCAGCTGACAATATTTCCCCACAACCCAAGAACATACGCAGGAGGGAACGACTACTAGATGCCTCCAGACGTGTATGCTGTCAACATCTGCAGAGGACGCTGGGGCAGCAGCAGGGTCTATAACACATGACAACAAGAGGTCCTCATAACGGCCAAGACATGGGTGCAGGAAAGCCAGGCTGGAAAATCGGGAAGGGTTTTGTCCACAGCAGTAGTGGGACGGAGTCCTCAATAGGAAGCAAGGTGCTCTGAGCCCTCCAACAGGAAGCCAGGACGCCCTTCCCTCTGGGGACCCACATCGAGGAAGGCCACTGGGAGGGGCGTCAAAATGAGCAGGACCACAAGCACGCAGAAGAAGGACAGGGAAGGCGCAAGTGGAGAAGGGAAGCAGGGCTCAGGAAGTCGCGGGAAGTCATGCTTTTTGGTAACATTACACGTAAATAACAGAAGACGAAGCTCTTACGAGCACGGAAAAGCCGTCCTGAATCTCATCTCCTTCTCAAAGCTCAGGAAAATAAACTCCGCATTAAAAAGAGTAACAGCAGAACACCAAGATCAAATACCATTGTAGGAGACCCTGTAAGAAAGAGAGAGAATGAGGAGCCACAGAACACCCCTCCGGACAATCAAACACGCCAGAAATATTCGCCTGTGGAGCCGACAGAAAGGGTAACCTTTGTTTCAAACTGAACTAAGAGAAATTAAGACGTGAACGAACAACATGAATCAAAATTGGAAATACAAAAGAAATCAGATGACAGAACTCAAAAAATAATTAGACGTGTCTTCATTAGAAATGAAAACATTGTTTTAGAAATTGAGACTCCACTAGGAGGAATGCCTGACCAGAGATAATGCCATTAAAAAATATACAATGAAGAGAAGGGAAGTGCTGAAAGCCAAAGGTACAGGAGGTAGTTAAAAAAAAAAAAAAAAAAAAAAAGAATTCTAAGGAAAGTGACAGCTCCGGAAGGCAAGCAAAGACAGTCCCAAACAGCGACAACTTAAGTTCATAAGGAAGAAAACCAAAGCAAGGCAAAAGGACAACTCTGTCCCTAAAAGCCTGCATTCCAGAAGCTTGCCTGAAATGTATAAATATCTGACATATTGACAGAGCCCACCACATACCTGCAAATATTAACCCAGCATGACCAACATCAAGACACAGTCCAGTAAAATTACTAGACTTAAAAGAAAAAAAGGAAAACATCCACTGAGCACATTGGAATAAAAAGGCACGTCACACGTAAGAGAAATAATGTTCAGTTATCATCAGACCCTTCAACACCCGTGATCACCTCTAGAGTAAAAGGGCG
>PVJL010017665.1:0-17747 GCA_004026885.1 Lyroderma lyra
GGCTAACGATAACATCTTGACCTAAGTTGTTTCAGCTCCTGAGACCTAAGGTGGAAAGACCCCCTGGCTACTTCCCCATGCAACCAGACAGGGACACCAGAACAGATCTCAGAGCTGCCCTCAAGACCCAAAGCAATGGTTTATTGCCCTTACCTCACCTCGGACCAATAAGCTCCCAGCACGACCCCAAACCCCCCAACCCACCGACTCCTGTGATTTTGCCCTACATAATCTGTAACCTGCATCTCACTAGGGGGTTCAGGCTCTTGAGCATTAGCCTCCCCTTCTCCTGGTGGTGCCCGCCATGGTTAAATAGCCAGTCGTTCCCCACTGCCCTTCTCCGGGTGTGGCGTTTGGCTCTGCTAGTGCCGGGTGGACGAACCTTCTGTTTGTTAACAGAGTGATTGTGAAGCGTTCGGGACAGGCCTCCCAAAGATGTGCCCGTTGGCATATGGAGTATTTTGAGCTAAAGGCAATCAAAACCCCCTAGGAACAAGAAAATTCTACCTCTCCCTTAAAGCATTTAAGCTGAGGGCTTTGCCCTTAATGCTAGTCACTATCAAAAGTAACTTTTTATGACCTGTGTTTGCAAGGCACACATGTAATTACAGAACAACTGCTCTACCTTCCCATGAATGACCTGCCTCCTCCCTGCAGTCCCAGGCCTTACCTCTTTCATTAGCTCAGAATGCCTCGCATACCTCATTGCACCTTTCTGCCTCGGAACCTCTCACCTGCATGGGGTCTCTGACTCTCTCACAGGGTGTGTGTGTGTATGGGGGGGGGGGGGGGTTCCTGTGCCTATAATTAAATTAGGTTATTTGCTCTTGTTATTCTGTCTTGTGTCAATTATTAGACCAGCAGAATGAACTGCTGAAGGTAGAGTAACATTTCTTCCCAGTAAGAGTGAGGACCCCAGAGCAAACGGCCTGATTGAGCCCTGGGGCTTCCTTTCAGGAGATAAAATCTCGCTCCCGGGGCCTGGCAAGTCTGGCCTCCTGGGTCATTAAATAACTGTTTGCTCTCCGATCTTTCCCTGCCCCTGCACGTCTGTGGCTTCCTTTGCCTTCTGGCTTCTAGAAGCTTCAGCAGATAGGAGCGAGTGGGTCATTAAAGGGTGGGAAGAGGGGAAGAGGTCAGACCATTTCCCCTCCATCCCATCCACTTCCAACTGCTGCCTCAGTCTCCCCTGTGGCCCCGATTGTCCTGAGCAGCCCGTGGCCATCGTAGTTCCCACTGGCTGTGCAGTAGCCAGATTTAATAAATAAAATACAGGCTACTGGCTAAATTTGAATTGCCAACACATTGGAGAAAATTTTATATTCCAAATTTTTTTTTATTATGGCAAAATACATGTAAACAGAATTTACCATTTTAATTCTTTTAAAATGTGGCACTTCTGTGGCATTTGACACATTATGTACTAATTGTTTATACACCAAGTTATTTATCTGAAACCGAAATGAACGGGGGTCTTGTGCGTTCTGTGGCCATGCCCCCTGGGGAGTCCCTGCTGTCAGACTCTGCTCCCCCAGCTTCCCGGCACCTCTGCAACCAATTTCCTTCTTTCCAGCCTCTGAATAACAAAGACCTAGAGTGCGCCCCACCCCCTACCCCCGCCAGGGCCCCCCTGAGAGGCTGAGAAATGTCCTCCCCCCCAGTCACCAGGGGATCAAAATGAGGGCCCCAAGTGTGTGTGCTGAGTTCTCGGGGCCCCCACACCCCCAGCCCTGCTCTAGCCTCAGCCCCGCTTTGCCTCCGCAGCTCTAATCCTCCCCTAAGAAACTGCCAGGTGTCCTTTGAGTCCCAGGTGCACCCCCACCGCACGTCCGAGGGCAGCTGGCTGCAGGCGCCTGCGGCCCCCTGCGCCCCCCGCCCACCTGCCCGCCCCCCACAGGCCCGGCGCGCGGAGCCCTTCCTGCTGCACGTCTGGCACGTCCCCCGCGTCCGCAGGCCTCTCGCCGCCTCCCTGCCCCCTCTCAGGACCGACAAAAGGGAGGGGGCCGGTGATTGTAGCCTTCGCTCCTTTCAGCAGAAACAGCTGCTTCTACAAACGCTTCTGCTGAGCGGGGTCGCCACAGGGGCCGGATCCCGGCCTTTCCCTCTTGGAGGGGCCGTGGGCGCTCACCAGTCCCACTCGTGGGCAATCCCGGGGCCCTCACCCTAAGTCGTCCACACCGGGGCAGGGAGAGAGCGTGTCCCAGGAGGACTCAGTGCTGGGGCGAGCGGTGGGGTTCAGTTCGGTCTCGGGGACCCCCGGCGCCCCGCTCACTCCTTGGCACCCTCAGGCAGCACTTGTGCAGCGAGTGAGCTGGGTGCGCGCGGCCCCCGGCGGTGTGGCCCCCATCCCGCTCAGCACCCCAGCAGGCAGGTAGGGTGCAGGAGCTGGGTGCAAGCATTCCGAAACTTCGAGAGCTGCTCGCTGTTGCCGTGCTATCCAAGCTGGTCCCAGTTTTCTAGTAATTCGTTTTGTTTTATTTTATGTTGTGTAAAGGTGGCACTCCGTGGTGAGTTGGGGGCACCACGGTGGACTTTCACCAGGGGAATTAGAGGGCCCACTCTGGAGCTGAGTCTGGGTTGGAAAGGAGGCTGCGCCCCTAAGTCTCCCCACTTGGCCTGCCCACGTGTACCTCCTCTCCTCCGTGAATGAGCAGGAGGAGGATGGCGGCCCTCCGGGATCCTGGGAGAGTTCTGTGAGCTCCGGATAGGAGGAGCTGGCAGTAACTGTCTTTGGTCTTAGCTGCTTCTCGATTTGAGTGGACGAAACCACCAGCATCCCTGTCCACACCGGCCCTCGTCCTGGGGAGCGGGGAGCACATGCCCTCTGTTCCTGCTCTGCCTGCTGTTGCAGTCATGATGGGTCTTCGGGTGTCTGTCCAAGGGTGGAAACGTTTCCATCCCCCTCCTTCCCCTAAATCCCAGGGCGACAGGGTCAACTCCACCCTGGGGCCGGCTGGGAGGTTGGCATGGAGTGACGGAAGTGAGGGGATCGAGCTGGGGGTGGGGAGGGTCACAGAAGCGGGGACTCTGCCGAGCAGCAGGGGATGGCACCCCGAGAGAGAGGGGGACCGGGTGCAGGCAGGCCGCTCGCAGCCCTCCCTCTAAGGTGCTGAGCGTGAAGCCTCCAGCTTGAGCTTCCTGGAGGGCCGGGGGTGTTCCTGGTGCCTGACAAGGCCTGCACACACCTCAGCAGACCTCCCTCGCCCCACACAGGGACGTCCTGGCAGATCCGGTCACGTGGTGGAGAGGAAATTGCCCACACCTGCTTCTGCCGGCCAGCTGGCACATCTGCAGGACCCCGGCCGCTCCTGCTGGCCTCTCGCACGTCCCTGCTCCCGCCCGACTCGCCCCTTCCTGTGTGCAGCCCCGGCGCCTGTGCAGGGCAGAGGCGTGCGGTGTGTGCTTCGCGCCGCGGCCCCCTCCTCTTCTGTCCTGCACTTCCAAAGAGCTGCCGACGTTTTCACGTCGGGAGCATTCGCACACAGGTCTGGAGAACCGGCTTCACTTGGAAAACTGTCCAGTTTGGCTCCATGGTGCCCTCATGCCTGGCAGGCCCTGGTCACTTGGAGCAGAGCAGAGGCTGACCTGTCTTGGTGGCACGTGAACTCGTCCCTTCACAGTCCCCGCCGCCCCTGCCTGCCTGGCCTTTTGCGCATTTCGCTTATTTACGTTACAGCTTTCCGGTACACACAAGCCTCCGAGTGCGCAAACCTTGGTCCGAACGCTGGACACTTACAAAGTCCCCAGGAAAGTTCTTCCTTTAAGGAGTCCCTGGGACGGCCTCGTTTTCGTTTCCGCCCTGTCCCCCCCCCCACTGCACTCCTCTCCCCCACTCTCAGCTCTGTGGCGCTGTCACCTGCACAGCATTCAGCGTTAGACCCTGCACAGAGGGGCCCAGCGCCTCGGAGCTGTCGCTCATCTTGGGTGCCCCACCTCCTTGGATAAATCTGAAGATGTACAGTCACGGCAAAAGCTGTCCAAAGCGTGTGCGTGTGGAAGACTCGGAACGCGGGGACTGTTGGTACTGCCCTTACCGTGTTACCGCTTCCGAGGGCAGATTCCCGAATCTCCCCGAGCCCTCCCGAGCCGCCCCCACAGCTCCAGACCACGCCCTTCCCTCTTCTCCAGAGATGCAGCCACGGCTTTCTCACTGGCTTCTCTGCCCCCAGGCTCAGTCCCCTGCAAACCCTGTCCCTCCACCTTGCTCTTCTGGTTAAAACCTTCCATGCTGCTCTGCCTTTGACCTGGCAGTGCTCAGAATTCTTCCTAGGACTTAGAGATCACCCCAAGACCAGCCCCGCCCCTCACCCCACAGCCTGCCTGCTCCGTTGGTGTGGCAGGACTTTGAGGACAAGAACGGCGTGAGTCTAGTTCATTTCTCTATCCCGGGACCCCACAGGGGCTGAATCCACATATCCTGAGTGACGGCATAAGGGCAGGGATGGCTCTTACGTCTCCAACTGCAAAGTAAGGTTTGCAGGCCGGCCCTGCACTTTGCCAGCGGACAGGTGAGGGGCGGCCTGGGGCAAGCTCTCAGGTGTGCAGCCCCGGGCGCTGTGAGGCCGGAGGGTTCCTGCTCAGTGTCCTAGAGACAGGCTTGGCGGACTGCACACTTCGCCCATCCCTTCCCTGGGATTTCACACTCCAGAGGTTTCCATTTTTCAGCACAGGTGTGGTGACCATACGATTGGACTGTCCAAGGTCGAATGTTCTGTCTCTGTCCCTACTGCATGCACCTGTACAGGTCCTGCTGTGAGGTTTAGGTGCCAAGGGCACCCTGCCCACAGCACTTGATGCCCTGCCCTTTCACTTTTTAGGACAGGGAGACTGATACAGATCACATGAGGAGGTCAGCAGAAGTATGGGGTGCAGGAATGGAGGCGTGAAAGAGGCATTCACTCAGCAAATCGTGCTGGATGGGGCCCTGGTGGGGCTCTGGGCACGTGGTGGTGAGTGTGTGCAAGCAGCTTACAGCCCAGTGGGCGGGGGTGGGGGGCAGACGTTCGTGAGACGCTGAGCAGCTAACTGTGAGGTTATAACTGCGAGGTGAGACCGGGAGGTCCGGGGTACTCGGGCAGTGTGTAAGGAGGGGCTCGGCCGGCAGGCCCGGCCTCCCCTCCCAGAGGCCGAGGTGCCTGAGGAGACAGTTGAAGGGGGAACTGATGGACCAAAAGGCCGGGACTGGAAGAGTGGTTAGAGAGGCGGGGGGGGGGGGGGGGGGGGGGGGGGGGCAGGGGCCCCAGGCAGGGCCTTGAAGGCAGATCTAAGGCTTTGGGTCTTTGTCCTAAGAGCACGGGGAAAGCACTGAAGGGTTCTGAGGAGGAGCGGAGTCGATTATGTTTGTGTTTGGAGAAGAACCCTCTCTGGCAGTAACATGGATTCCAGGTAGCTGGGCCGGCTGTCTTCGCAGAAGGCCACGGGGAAAAGCTCCTTCGTGTCTGTCGGTCATGCCGGTCCTCCCGCCCAGATGAGCTCCTCCAGGGCGGGAGGGCTGTCTGGTTGGTTCGCTGGTCTCTCCAGAACCATGAAAACAGTGCCTGGCACACAGCAACTGCCCCCCTTCCCCATTCCTGAATGCCTCCAAGCTCCCCAGGAGCTTCCGGGCAGGTTCTCATCCATCTCGGTTGGCTAAGGAAAGCACCCGTTATCTAGACTCATTTGACCAAGTTGTCCTGGGGCCCGGCCTGTGCCCGTGCCCGGGACACAAAGGATCCCGCCGTGTCAAAGGGAAGAAGGCCGGAGCACCAAGGAAACGGCCCAGGCAGGATAGTCAGGGGCCCGCTGCCTGTTAACACGACGCAGAATGATGAGTTTCTCCAAAGTGGATCTGTTGGGAGTCCCTTGATCAAGGTCAGCACCATCTCACTTGGCGCCTGCTTTCTGCAAGCTCTGCGACCTTGGGCAAATCCCCTGAACCTCTCAGAGGCTCACCCTCCTCAGCAGGGTGGTCGTGAGAATGAAGTAAGGCAAGTCACCGAGAGTAGTTTTGCAAGTCACTTTGCTAAGGGACCGCTGCGGCCCCCCTGCTGCCGCTTCCTCCCCTGCCCCTGCCAGTCCCTCCTGTCCTTGTTGTTAGTGGCTGGCCAGTCTCCGTGTGTCTAACCGTGGTTAGACAATCACTCCCTGCCCCTCCGCCCTCATAATTGTATGGAGTCACCGGCTTGAGAAGCAGCTCGATTGCAGCTCTCTCTGCGGGTCTTCACGACTCGGGTTTGGGGCTTTATTTGAAACACGTTTGCTGTCTCTGTCCCTGATGAATGACTGTGAGTAGCGTGTCCCTCCTGATGTGGCTGTCACCCTGGCCTCCCACTGTACCCCATGTGGAGCTGTATGAGAGGATGGGGGCCCACCCAGCCCTGGGGATGCCCTCCCCTCCAGCCTGCTACAAAGGGAATTTTACATCCCCCTCAACAATCTATATTTTAAGTCACATCCTTTGAAATAAGCCCCCAGGACTGGGTGGAAGATCTCCCCAGGCATTTTTTATGTGAAGTGGAAACAGGAAATCTTAGTTTTGTAGAAAAGACCACTCCAGGACCTCACAGTCTCCTGGAGAAGGCAGAGGTCAACCCGGGGGGCTCGTCACAGAAAGCCCTAGAGCAGCGGTGTGCAACCTTCTGGTTCTCTGGGCCACGTCGGAGGAACTGTTTTGGGCCACACATAAAAACACTGACATCAATGATAACTGATGAGCTAAAAAAAAAAAAAGTCTCATAATGTTTGGAGAATCTGTGTTGGCGTGCACTCCAAGCCGTCTGGGGCCGCAGGGTGGGTGTGCCCGACGGGACCACGCGGCCAGCTCCCGGGAAGTCCCGTTCTTCCCATCCAGCATTCCCGCCTGAGCGGGCCCAGCGGATCCTCGGGACGGGTGCAGCCCCTCTCTGCGTCCCTGCCAGGGCAGTGCGGGGGAGTGACAGGGCCCACCACTGTGGAGGTGCACGTCTCACCTCACGCCGTGGCCCAGAAGGGAGGGGAACCCGATGGAATGGGGGCAGAGATGTAAACAGCTCCGCCAGCTGCACGACACTGTGCTTATCTCCCCAAATATTGACTCCGGAGGATCAAAGAGGTGGCCAAAAAACAGTAATATTTTCCTTCGGAGAGGAGGTCCTGTTCTAGACAGCCAGGACCAGGCAGGCAGGCAGGTAGTGGCAGGTGGCACACCACAAGGTGAGGGTGTCCTGCGGGGGCACTGCTCTGGCTCCGCGATACCTGCAGAACCCACGGGCCAGCGAGGGAGGGATGGCCAGCAGGTGGTCCTGACGCACCCCAGGCACCCCATGTTCGGGACTGGGGTTTGCAGAGTCACAGCACCGGTCCACGAGGCAGCACTCACAGGAAAACCCAGCTTGGGTTCTGTAGGCACTGGGTCGAACTGCTCTTTGGAGCCGGTGACCTGCCAGAGGCCTGCGTGAGGGAGCCTTTCTGACCCTTGCAGGAGCTCCTGAGCTGGGTCTTCCTACCCTGTTTAGCCGAAGCTCCAAGCACTTTGGTGACTTGCAAAAGGTCGCCCCGTGGGTTAGCTGCCCAGAGCTGGCATCGAGAGCCCCAAATGACTGCCTCGAAAGACGTGCTCGTTCTGGTTGTCTGAAGCTGTGACGCCCATGGTGTCACCACACATGCGTCCGTTTGCACGCTGACCCTCTGCAGACCAGGATGGTGGACAGAGAGCAGGAGCTGAGGTCATTGACTTGGCGGAACCTCTGGGTTGTTCAGTACTTTGTAAAGATGTGGATGGAAATAACTATCGATTAGCTGTTGGGGCCCGTGGGCGGGAGGTGGGATTTGGAAAGTACTAGCAATGTACCCAGTGCTGCACACCAGCCATGCAGTGCGTGCGTGTTTGCGTGCGTGCATGTGTGCGTGCATGTGTGTGTGCGTGTGTGTGTGCGCGTGTCTGTGTGCGTGCGTGCGCGTGTGTGCGTGTGTGTGCGTGCGTGTGTGCGTGCGCGTGTGTGTGTGTGTAATGGCTGTAGGGGATTCACTGTGACTCTAAACCTTCCCTTCTGCCCAGACCCAGACAATGATACCTTAGAGTCCAGTGGCCACTGATATATAGCAGAGTCCCCGGTGCTCTTTCCTGTGGAAGGAAAGGGTGGTGCAGGGAAAGAGGCTTCTAGCTGGGGGTGGGCCCGAATATGAAACAGAATGTCCTTCATGAAAATGGCAGTGATGGAGAAAAAGAGGCAGAGGAGGCAGAATGAAAGCGAGAAAGAGACCAACCCCAAGATAAGCTGCAGTGTGCCAGAGCGGAAGAACTAGGAGATAGAAGCAGTTGCACTGTGACAAGTCGCAGAGGTGAGAAACGCTTTGCAGAAAGTGAGAAAAACAAGTGCTGCTGGAGATTTCCAGTAAGAAGAAGGAGTACACGGAGGCTGTGGTGACAGGATGTGAGTGGGGGGCTGTGGAGGGGACTCGGGGCAGCCGAGGGTGCTGAGTACTGGGCATACCTCAGAGACGCAGGCGCTTCTGCCTCTGGTGGCCCTGGGGTCCTGCCAACCACTGATCCCCAGAAAAGCGGTTTCCACCAGGCACCCCCTGTCCATGGCTGAAATGCAAGCGGAATGTGGAGCTGAGACATGGGAGAGGGGAAGGGATTCCAGAAACGCCCTCGCAACCCAGGAGCCAGAGCTCTGATTCCTATCGCCACCTCCAGGAAGCCTTCCCAGCCCGCGTACCATGCACAGGCTCATCGTGCCCTTGCTTTGCCCTCATAGCTCCTTAGCATTATGGTCAGCGCGCTGATTCCCAAGGGCTCTTCTATTTGTGTTTTTCATGTGGGCGGGCATTGTTTCTTTTAATAGCCTGTACGTTCCCCTACTATTTCTGCTCCATCTTCGCAGGATCTGGTGCAAGGCTCCTGTTCTTTCGCACACTTACAGCACCCTCTGCTCCTTCCTCTTTTAGCAATTTACACTTTAAAAAAAAGTCTCATGCTTATTAAACTTCATGCCATTCTCCTGGCTATGTCTTCTATAAAAAGTTCCCTTTCCACTTTGACAGCTTCTTATACTGCCCCTTGTCCTTCATGGGGTGGCTGTGAAGGCAGAGCAGGCATTGTATAGGTGTTTTATAGACGAGGCGGCTGAGCCTCAAAAACGTGCCTAAACTTCACCTGGCCACGAGGTTAAAACACCTGGTACATTTTGTACCAACATATGGCACATAAGCTGATCCGAGGTGGTATACCCAAGGTCATTTTTTTATGTGACAAGTTATGCATTTTGTTTTCATGTGTGAAGAAAACGTGGTATATTAAACTGATGTTTTCAGATATATCATTACTGGCAGTATTTTAATTAAGTGAGATGGTTTGAAAATAAACATTAAGGAAATAATAGTAATTGAGGTGTTTCAAAGACAGGACAACAATTTGCAGGAGGTTCCCGAATGACTGATGTTTGGGAAACGCTGCCTGGCTTCAGCTGTGCGTGTGACAGCACTCAGTCCCTGCGGTTTGGTGGCCCACCCACAGCCCCGATGAACGGGGGTGGGTGCCGCGTGGAGCGACCCAGGCTTCCAGAGAGAAACCACAGACTCCTCTGACGACCCTGAGCAAGGAGGAATTCTGTTTCTTCAGGCCACAGTTCTTCCATTGATGCAGAGAGGAATCTCTGAGGCTGTGCACAGGTAGGGAGAGTGGGGGAATCGCTGTCTGCAAAGCCAGGCAGAAGTGGGGGGTGTGTTGCGGGAGGGGCATGAGGGACACACGGGTATCAGACAACACTCGGTCCCTGCCCTTAGGGTCATGGGGAGGTGGCAGAGATGGATGGACGACACAAAAAGAAACAGAAAGGAATATAAGCTCAGACGTCAGGTCAGCTTGCACAGAGCTCCATTCCTGGAGACGTGGATGGGGACAGAGGAGGCGTGCCTCCCCTCCGGGCAGGTGCCCCACCAGGAGTAAAGCAAGAAAGGTAGAAGAGAGAGGCTTCCTCCCTTCGGGGGCTTCCCTCCTGTGAGATGAACTGGCCTGAAAAGAATCACCAAGGTGAGGGCCCCCCCCCCACTTCTCCTAGAGAAAGACCCTTTGCTTGCCCCTCCCCCAGTGGCTTTGTTTCCATATTGGAGGGTTATACCTGTAGGAAGGGTTCAATGGTTGTTGGGACTTTGTGGGAGGCCCGTGCCCATGGGGAGTGGAGAGCAAGATGAGCCAGTGAGCTGGCGATTCCTCATCACCAGGGCTTTGCAAAAGCCGGCTGGGTCCCTTCCCATCCTTTATTTGTTTGTCTTTGTCTGCTGCTCAGTGGCCTCAAGGGGGTGAGGGTTGGGGGTATGGCGAGATGGGTTAATTGTAGGGGCTTAGACAAGTTTGCTCAGATCGTATCATGTGGCTGGGACCTACTGAGAGACAGAGAGAGGGAGAGACTCCCTGCAAGGGGTGGGGGGAGGGAGAGACAGCAAGGACGATTCTAAAAGTGAACTAAACGTTACTAACAGAAAAGGTGGAGACGCAGCGCCCGGACTCTGTCGGAGGTGAAAGGGCCCCGGGCAGGCGGGAGGTGAGTTCACGGCCAGGGCGTGCGGGCCGCAGGGAGTTCTGGGAGTGGAGGGGCGCCTGCAGGCGGACTGGGGCCTAAGAAGTCCACTGCGTTGCGGGGACAAGATGGGCTGTTGTTTGCCAGGCCCTGAAAGGCTTGTTTGCCGATTGCAGATGGAGTGTGGCCGAGCACACGTAGTCTTGTTCCTGGAAAGGAAAGCTGCAGCCGGGCTGGGGGTGGGGCAGGCCCCCATGATGGAGGCAGCACCCCACTCACATTTCTCACAGATGCTGCACCCTGCTCTGATCTGTGACACCTGTCTGTCTTCCTTGTGCCTGCTGCCTGTCCCCCTCCCTCTCTAAGAAGTCTCAGGGCGCACCCTGTCCGGCCCTATGTCTTGTCCTAGATGACCATCAAGGTCTGCCGGGGTCTGGCCAAATGCCGATTGAGACTTCTACTGGTGACCCTGGGGACCTGGACGTCCCTGTGGGATTCTGGGAGGGAGTGAGGACCCAGAGGAAAGCTGTGACAGCTGGGACCCTGCTAAAGGACTTGACATTTGTGGAGCTGCCCTTTCCAACTGGCACCCTGTTGCTCCTTGGGGGGCGCTGGTGCAGGGGTCGGCGCGCTGCAGACCTCAGGCCTCCATCTCTCTCATAAACATTCATCGTTGCTGGATCGTAGCCACGCTCGTGGGTTTGACTGTCGTCCTTGCCTGCTTTGGGGCTGTGATGGCAGAGTGAGAAGTGACAGAGACCACACAAAGCTCACGACACCTAAAATATTTGCTTCAGGGTCTTTTGCTGGAAAAGTTTGTTGACCCCTGGTCTAGAGAATTCCAGTGGAGGCGTGCTCTGCTTGACACCCCACCTTCAGACGTGATGGGTGCCCAGGTCCGAACACACCAAGGATTTCTGCAACGTCCTGACTTCACCAGCCTTTCAGAGCGGGGAGGGAAGGCACCGGGGCTTGTTTAGTGGGTGGCACCTCCACCAAAGGCTTAGAGCTTGGGGGGCTCTTTGCACATCTGAGCTTCAGAGGCTGGGAGCAAGCGGGTGAGCCAGCAGAGGGCAGGGTCCCTTCATTCATGCCAGCCCGCCCGTGGAGAGGGGCGTCTGCCCCCTCGCTCCCCAGGGAATGGCCAGCAGCTGGAGAAGTGACTTCTTCTGTACAGACGTTCTCAGCTGTGAGGAGGGGCTGGCGGCCGTCCTGTCGTGCTCTCTGGAGATGGCCTCCAGAGTCTCTTCTGTCCCACTGGCCATTTTCCACCCCCCTGAAGTTGGGCTGGCCTGGGGACTAGTTTCCCCCGTGGAATACCGGGGAAGTGATGCTGTGCGACTTCTGAATGCCAAGAAGCCTTGCAACCCCGCTGGCCTCCCGGAACACTCAGTCTCGGGGTACGCCTTCTCGAAATGCACCACCCTGCTCTGAGGAGCCTGGCCATGAGGAGGAGCATGGCCGTGAGGAGGGGTCCGGCCGTGAGGAGGGGCCACAGGCAGAAGCTACTGCTGACCACCGCACCCAGCGGCCGGTGTGGGGAGGGAGCAACGCTCCTGAGTGTTGAGCTCAGTCAGGCCTTCGGGTGACCCAAGTCCCTGGCCGCTGTGACCCCAGGGAAGAGCCCATGTGACAATGACCCAGCTGGGCCCAGCCAGGCCACAGAACCATGGGAGATGATATGAACAGTTGGTTCCAGACTTACGCTGCAGCTGTGGTACATGTACACAATGGACATTACTCAGCCACAAGAAAGGACGGAATAGGGCCATGTATGACGATGTGGATGGACCCTGAGACCACCATGCACAGCGAAATGAGCCAGACAGAAGAAAGAACCATGTGACTTCACTCATTTGTGGAACACAAAGCTGAAAGCAGCAAAGAAACAAAAGCTCACGGACACGATCCATACTTTAGTGGTCACCTGAGGGCATGGGGCGGGGGGAGGGACAGGGTCTCAAGTCCACGGTGATGGAAGGAGAGCTGACTCTGGTGGTGAGCACACAACCGCACATGGACGATGCGCTGTACAAGTGTGCTCCTGGCACCTGTCACCCCAGTAACAACAGTTATTTAACAATAATAAAAAAGGATGAACCCATCGGTAAGGACACACACACACACACACACACACACACACACACACACACAGCCTAAGCTTCAGGGTGCTTTGTCCCATGGAGAGGTGACCAGATCAAAGGCAATGGCAGTGGGGACCATGCAGGACATGGGACAATTGGGGCCACACACCTGGAAGTTAGCGCAGGTCTTGAATTCGACTTCTGCTGTTGTCTCGGCTCCCCTGTGGCAGCAGAAGGGCATGGGTTTGACTTCTGGCTTTACTGTGTACTGTGGTCACTACGGACCAGTTGCTTAACCTCTCTGGCCTCATTTGATACCTGCGAGAATGAAGTAATGTAACACTTGGGAAAGTGTATGTACAGAAGCTCTTAATTTTGTCCCATCTTTTTTCCCTCTTGTCACTGTCCTTGCCTGCCTCTTGCTATGGCCATCGGGTCAGCCTGACCTCCCACTTACAGCAGGGAGAGGTTCAGGCCCCCCGTGGCTGGTTCCAGTCCTCTGATATGTCCTCTTCCCTCTTTCTTGTCACCAGTCAGTACTCCCGGAGGCTCTGTGCACCCGTGACCGCCTGCCGGCCTCACTGTGTGCCTGGGAACCACCCCCCACCCCTCCCCTCCAAGGTGAAGTCATGCCCTGCAAACACGCTTGCAGCTCTGTGACAGGAGGGGATGTATGTGGTGCTGTCGTGCCTCACCCTGACGGACTCGGCCTCACCTCCTCCTGCACGGGCCGAAGGCCACGGCCCCCCTGTCGGTAGGGGGTGCACAACAGCAATGGGGCCGAATGCCCGGCTGAGTGCTGAGGACGTCACCTCGCTGGTTGCATTTACTCTTTGCAGCCTTTCTCAAACGTAAGCACCATTACTGTCACCGCTGACCATTACTGTCACCGCTGACACTGAGGCTCAGAGCGGTGACGCACTTGCCCCAAACAACAGGGCCGGGGAGCGGAGTGGCAGGCCGTGCATCCAGGCAGCCGCAGGGTGATACTCCTCAGTGTTTATCACCGGGTCTCCAAGCAGGAATCCGATGAGAAAGGCCAGTGTCCTCCTGCCTGCGTGTTGTTTCAGGACGAGTCCCCAGGAGCAGGGGGGCCCAGCCTGGGGCACTGCGGGCGTGGGGGGGGAGTAGAGGACGCCCCCCCCTGCTCAGTCAGCCCGCATCCTCTTTTCCGCCTCAGCAACAACCTGCATCACACGTTTGGGGCGTCACGCAACGTGTTTAGTCGTGACCCTTGGCACGACGCTACGGAACATCACAGACAGGGTCCCTTTTACGGTTCCTCCCGTTCTCTCCTGAGAGCCATCAGGGAGCTAGAACAGAGACAAACGCGCCACAGGATGCGACGCCAGAGCCACCAACACCCGGGAAAACCGCTGGGAAAGCCAGGCGTGGGCAAAGGTGGGGAGCAAGGAGAACCCTCTGCGGGGCTCAGGGTCAGTCGCCCCAATAGGCCGTGGTGGAATGTGGATCATTTTGAGCTAAATCTTCAGACTCAAGAGACACTTTTGCTCCCTTCCCCCCTCTTAACTACCCAGAAGAATTTAAATTAGGGGCCTTGTCCATAATAAGAGTTATTACCAGAAATAACTTTTTATGACCTATCTACAGGGCAGGGCAGACATCTAATTACTGAGCATCTGCTCGTTTCATCGGCCTGCGGATCACCTCATTTTCATTGTTCAACCGGCCAGGAGAGCCAGAGGGGGGAAGGGGGGCACTGCCCCCGCCCCCCACATCATACATTGTGATAAGAGTATAGATTTGTACATCTGCTTGGCAATGCTTTCTGGCTGTAGCTACCAAAGCTGAACACACAGCACATCCAGGACCCAGAAATTCCACCTCCAGGTGTGGACACGCCCCACAAACAGCTCGCTCCGGGGACTTCGCAGGAGCCCCGTTCGTAAGGGCTGAAACTAGAAGCCGTCAAACGCCCATCGACGGCGGGAAACGGAGATGGCGGCGGGTTCCTGCCCCGGCACCTACCCGACAATCATCACCACGTGCAAGCGTAGGGACCGAAGCACCCTGTTGGACAAAAGAAGCCAGAGAGGAAGAGGCCGCACCGTGTGTGCACTCATTCACACGGACTGCGAAACCAGACAGAGCTGCCCCGTGGTAGGTGAAGTCAGGGTCACGCCGCCCACGGAGGGGGCAGGCCGTAATTTGAAGGGGGCTTCCGGGCACTGTGACTGGTCTCTTTCTGGGAGCTGGCTGTGTGGGGGCCAGTTGGGACCGTTCATGCAGTTTATGACGTGCACTCTGTTGCACGGATATTACGTTTCAATAAGATGTTTTTAAAACTAGTTCCCTCCTTTGGATGACTTAATGGAGAAAATCTCAGCTCGGGGCTGGCGTGTCCCACCACTTCCCTGAGACCGGCTCACATCTTGTTAAGCAGGGAGCCTGTGCCCCGGGCAGAGGCAACAGTATCCAGCCCCAACGGGGTAACATTGTTTTGCTTCATTGTGTTTATTTTTATGGTTGCTATCTACATATGGCCATCAATACAGGTTTTCCATTTATGGTAGTGATATAAAGTTTCTTTCAAAAATAGCTTTCAGTAAAACGAAGAAAAAAAACCGAACTGACTGACGTTAAAAAAATGTTATGTGAATAGTAGTAGGGGGGTACTTAGTTACAGTAAACCTGGAGAGGGTGGAGTTGGTGAAACACTTTTCAAATGGAAAAAGGCAAGGATTAGGGGGCAGGGAGAAAACCAGTTCCAGCCTGTCCCCGTCTCTCCACAGGAGTCCTCCCTGCCCGCTCAGACAGGCTCTGAGGCCTAAGGACAAGTCCTTTACTGAGGACTCCTGAGAAATGCACAGGAGGGAATGCTCCAGGAAGAGGGGGCAAAGCAGGGACAGGGAACAGAGAACCTGGGTTCACGGCACAAACATTTATGTAGCATCTAGCCTCTGTGTTCCAGGCACTGTGGTAGACCCTGGGCCTGCGGTACCGAGCTTCTGCTGTTGGAGGGTGTTCTGTGATCAAAGCTTTTCCAGAGAAGGGCTCCTGGTGGATAGAAAAGGACTTGGAAAGATGGAGCTGCTGTGTGTGTGCGTGTGTGTGTGTGTGTGCATGTGTGTGTGTGTGCGTGTGCATGTGTGTTGTGTGTGTGCGTGTGTGTATGTGTGTGCATGTGTGTGTGTGTGCGTGTGTGTGTGTGTGTGTGCGCGCGCGCGCGCGTGTGTGTGTATGTGTGTGCATGTGTGTGTGTGTGTGTGCGTGCGTGTGTGCGTGCGTGCGTTTGTGTGTGCAGAGGAGCAGCGGCAAAAATGACTATTAATCGGGGCACTAGGAGAAAGGAATTGGGGAGTGGTCTTTAGACTCATCAGCCGAGAGACATCTCACTGAATACTTTGCAAGTTAGCCTCACTTGACCTGCTCTTCTCCAGGGTTCTTGGGGAAGGGGTGGAGAACTTTAAACAGGTGGGAGGACAATGAATCTGGAAAGGTGAGTGAGTAGCTGAGTGCGGAAGAACCGCACCTCCTGCCGGCTCGGTGCCTCCCTCACAACCGCTCACCCCCAGCAGCGGGCGCCGCAGGGGGGCCTGAGAGCAGGGGCGCTGCTGGGAGCATTTTTAGAGAGGGCGCTTTGCATTTATTCAAGTCGTTTACTGCGCGCTTGCGAGGTGCCAGGCACTCTGCAGGGTCTGGCAGGAGTCACGCCCTTTTAACAGTAGTTAAAATATGGTCGTTACAGAATCACGTGCTTACGGTTTTGTAGTAAAAGATTTGGTCTGGATTACCAGCTCCTAAAACAGGGGCGTGACTCCTCCTGCCAGACCCTGTAATTTCAGACCGTGGCCGTCTCCGATTTGGTAGCTACGAGCCACATGTGGCCCTTGAGCTTTTGCATTTTGGCCAGTTCAAGCTGAAAATGTGCTGTCAGCCAGAAGGCACATCAGAGCTTGAGGCTTTAGTATATAAAAAAAGGAATATTAAATCTCTCTAATCATTTTTAACATTCGTTGCATGTCGAAATGATAGTTTGAACACGATTGGGCTAAGTGAAATATGTGATTAAAATGGGTCCGTTTCTTTCGTCTTTCTTCTTAACACGGCTGTTAGAAAACTGAAAATTGCCCACGTGCCTCATGTTTGCAGTTGGCATTCTATTCCCATTGGTCAGTGTCATCAGCTGTCCTCACTCTGAAGGGGCTCGGACGCTAGTGAGTGAGACCAATGGAAACGAGATGCCAGGGCGTGCCCATGAGGGGTGGCCAGCCACCCCCCGTGTCTGCCGCTTTTTACGCTGTGCCATCCGCACTGGACACCCTTGTAGTGATTTCCAGAAGGCCAGCTCTCCTTCAGCCCCTCCTCAAACGTGGGTGCTGTACAGCGCCCCCTGCCTGCAGAGTAGAGCCAAACCGCCACCCGGTCGGGGCCTGTCCGGCCCTGTCCCTCCAGGCCCCCTCCTCCCCTCCTCCACGCGTCCTGCGGGCGAAGTAGACTGCCTTTCTCCAACCTCGTTTCCCCGTTTCGGCGCCCTTGCTTTGGCTGCTCTGGGCTTGGGGTGCCCTTGCCACCCCTACGTTTCCCTGGTAGACTTCCCAGTTGAAATCCCAAGGCTGATTGACCCTTGGAACACCCATCACATCTCCATCTGAATGTTTCTCCTCTTCAAAGCCTCTGAGAACAGCTTACTTGTTCATCTTATTAAACTCTCCCCCGTAACATCGTTCGTTTCTTAAGATCAGGAACTTGCCTTCCTGGGCATTGAGCTCATCTTCAGGGCCAGGTGGCCACCAGGCAGGTATTTGCTGAGTTGAATTAAATGGCTCTGAGGTAGAGAGAGCTGGAGTGGAGGGCACTGGGTGGAGGGAAGAGAGGCACAGGGGTACAGTAACGCACGGTTCAAGGACGGGGATTCTTTCTGAGAAATACGTCATTAGGCGATTCTACGTCTTGTGGACATCACAGCGCGGCCTTGCACTCCGCGGCCCAGCCTGCTGCACACCTAGCTGACATGGTCCAGCCGCCTGCTCCCGGCTACAGGCCCGTGCAGCGGGTTACTGTACACAACAGCGTGAGACTGGATCAAGCACAGGAGACAACGATGAGGCCCTGGCTGAGCACGAGATGGACGGGGCCGTTTTACAGTCCGCTCTGAAACAGTGGTAAGTGGTGTAGTAACCACATACTCCAGTCACGGAGTTGTCACTGTCGTTACCAAGTT
>PVJL010017666.1:0-17689 GCA_004026885.1 Lyroderma lyra
CACTAGAATAGAAGGAATAGTCTCTTTTTGGTGTATGAAGTGTCCTGTAAATGTCAATTATGTCCAATTGCTGTAATGTGTCGTTTAGAGCTGATGTTTCCTTATTTATTTTCTGTTTGGATGATCTGTCTATGGCTGTTAGCGGGGTGTTTAAGTCCCCCACTATGATTGTGTATTCATCAGTTTCTCCTTTCAAGTTTATTAGTAGTTTCTTTGTATATTTTGGTGCATCCTGGTTGGGAGCATATATATTAATTAGTGTCAAGTCTTCTTGTTGTTGTATTGTGCCTTTTATCATTATGCAATGTCCATGCTTGTCTTTTACTATCTTTTTTAACTTGAAGTTTATTTCATTAGATATCAGTATGGCAACTCCTGCTTTTCTCTGGTTACCATTTGCTTGAAGTAGTGTTTCCCATCCTTTCACTCTGAGTCTGTGTTTGTCCTTATGGCTGAGGTGTGTTTCTTGGAGACAGCATATGGATGGGTTCTGTTTTTAATCCAGTCTGCTACTCTGTGTCTTTTTATTGGTGAGTTCAGTCCATTAAAATTTAGAGTGGTGATCGATATGTGAGGATTTCCTGTGGCCATTGCTTATTTCTTTCTTTGTTTTTGTTTCATTTTTGTTTCTTTCTTGTTGCCCCAACTTTGTTCCATTTTTCCTGATGTTCTCTTTCAGGTCGAGGAGTCTCCTTCAGTATTTCTTGGAGTGCTGGCCTTTTGCTGGCAAATTCCCTCAGCTTCTGTGTGTCTGAGAAGGTCTTTATTCCACCTTCATATCTGAAAGATAATTTTGCTGGATAATTTATTCTTGTCTCTAAGTTCCTCTCTTTTAAATTTTTGAATATTGGATTCCACTCCCTCCTGGCTTGCAGAGTTCCTGCTGAGAAATCTGATGCCAGTCTGATGGGGTTTCCTCTAAATGTTATAGTTGTTTTTTCCCTGGCTGCCTTGAGAATTGTCTCTTTGTCTTTAGTTTTGGACATCTTTAGTACCATGTGTCTTGGAGAAGATCTGTTAGGGTCCAGGTATCTAGGGGAACTGTTTTCTTCTTGAACTTGGGGTTCCAGATCTTGCCATAGGTTTGAAAAGTTCTCATCTACTATTTGTTTGAGTATGTTCTCTGTAGAATGCTCTATCCCTTCTTCTATTCCTATTATCCTGATGTTCTTTTATGTCATGTAGTCGTAGTGTTCTTTCAATCCTTTTGGTTCTGTATTCCCTCTCTTCCTCTTTCTTAGCTATTTCCATGTTCCGATCTTCAATATCACTAATTCTTTCCTCCATCTGGTTGGCCCTGTTTCCTATGGCAGTTATTTCATTTCTCACTTCTTTTATTGTATTATTTATCTCTCGCCTTTCCATCTCAATCTTCCTTATGTTTTGAATTTCTTTGTTAAATTGTTCCTTTTGTTCATGAAGTTCCTTTTTTATGTCATTCATGTCCTTTTGATGTTGTTTATGTCAGCCATGGTGCTCTGCCAGTATGTTTTTATTTCTCTCACAGACTTTAGAATGGCTACTTTAAATTCTCTGTCACTTAATTCAGAAACTTCTAGATCTAAGAAGCTGTCTTGATAATTTTCCTGTTCTTTCTGAGGAGTTTTAATTTTTAAGGAATTCATCCTGTCTGCTGGGTTCTTCCTCTTTGACATGAGGGCGTTATGTTCAGTAGTGCCCAAGAGCCCAGATTGGTACTTTAGTGGTGTCTTGTTGTAGGGCAGACATGAGGTGGTACTTGGGGGGGCAAGTTTTGGGAGAGAGAGGGGTTCTTTATTTCTTATTTCTGGTCTCCTGCTATGTTTGGAGGCAGTGTGCATCTATCATGATCCCTCCGCTTCCTGTAGTTAGTTGGTTGGGAAGGTTGTGGGAAAGGGGAGAGGTCAACAAAGGCACACTGGGTCAGCTCATCTTCTGCCCTATGCTGGGGAAGCTGGTTGATGCAGGCCAAGGCTGCTCCTGCTGGCTGGGGTGAATGCTATCAAATCCGCCTTTCTTCCCCGGCCTGCTTCTGTGGCCAAATGTTGGGGCAGAGTCTGCAGGCTTGCACTGCTTTTAGGACCCAGGGGCGCATGAGCGGGCGTGCACACACGTCTGAAGCTGTGGGTCTGACCCCGCAGTAGGAAGGCAGCCAGCCTGCCTCCGTAGCAGGCCTGGAATGGGAGCTGCAACCCTGCACAGGAGCCGTGCACGCTGAGCCAGCAACCGGCCTGTCTCCGCAGCGGGCCAGAACGGGAGCCTCAGCCCTGTGTAGGGGCTGTGTGCTGCCTGTGCGGCAGCCGGCCCACCTCCATAGCACAGCGGGCCTGAACAGGAGTCACAGCCCCGTCTGTGTAGGGGCTGTGCACTGCCCACGCAGCAGCCGGTCTGCCTCCGAGGCATGCCGGGACCAGGAACCACAGCCCTGTGCAGGAGCCATGCACACCTGCGCTGTGGGCCCCAAGGGATCCTAGATCCAAGTTGTCATCTCTGCAGTTCAGAGTCCTTGCTCAGCCCTGCTACAAGAGTTCCAGAGGCTGTTTCCCACGGTCTGTCCCCAACTCGCCGCTTCAAATTCCAGCTCCCCAGCCCAGCTCCCCAACGGACTCCCACTGTTCTGCCGCTTTGTTAGGGCTTTTCCTGTTGTTGCCTCTTGGCCTCTCCCCTCCCATGCACTGCAGTCAGCCATGATCGGGTCCTGTTGCGATCCGTCTCTCTCCCTCCCCTCCCTCCCACTCGCCCTTTTCTCTCCAAACCTTAGGTGTTTACTTGCGATGTGTGGGTGTCTCAGCTACCGTTTTTTGTCACCTAGGGTCCTCTTTCTTGGTTCCTGGGTGGCCGTTCAATTGTGTTTTCTGGGAGAGGTTTTAGGGACCTCCTCTCCAGTCACCATTTTGTCCTCCTGCCGACAGTTTTAATATGTGATGTGACTGACAAACAAAAGTACCACTAGAAATTGAAGCAATACCATTCTTGAGGTGCATATTTTATTTACGTACAAATAGGGAAACAAACTCTTTTTAAACTTCTGTGTCAATAATGGGTAACCACTGTAAGTGGATAAGATGTCAGGAACTACATACATTTTACTCATTTAATTTTGAAAACAATTCTCTGAGATTATCAATTTTATTAAACTCTCTGGTCCTCAATTTTCCAAAAGAAAGAATTCAGGTAAGTTTATTATATAATCATATATTAATCAATATTTATATTTTCAACATATTATATATGGGAGAATTGAAAATTCTGAAAATTGTTACAGATCAAGAAAGCAGAAGCTGAATAGTGGAGACAAGCCATGAAAGTATTTGTAATATAAGGTAGTATATGTGATGATTTCCTAAAGGGTATACTAAGCAAATTCAAAGCAAGGTGAAATCATGTGCAGGATTCGTAAATAAGTGACAGTATAGTCCTTCTGTAAAGTATTCAGTTTCATTAAGGAATATAGAAAGATAATCAAAGATGAATAGAGTAACACCTTAGACACTCTTATAAGTAAAAGGACTATTTAAGCAAACTAGGATGGAGAGCCACCAAAATAATGTCATTATTTTTTAGAAATGAAAATACAAATATCAAAGATTTTTACTCATTCTTAAAATAAATAACATATTCATAGATATACTTTTATATTTTAAAGGTATAAATTATTTCAGTTGTAAAGTTTGTCTTATTCAAACACACCTTACAAAAAATATTACATTTGCTTGGTATCAATCACTTTCTACATACTACCAAATTAAAATATAGTAACTGTGAAATCTACTCTGTTTTTATATTGGATTCAATCTTATTGAACTAGTAAATACAGTATTAGTCATTATGTCAAAAATCATCTTGCAACCTATTTATTTTAGTATTATTTATTTCATGGATACTATATCCACTTAGAATTGAATTCCAGCTACTGTACAGCCAGTCATTCAACTATCTCTTCTCACTATATTGGTATCCTCTGTATTTATTCATTCAAAAGGAGCTATATATATGAGAGCTATCCGGAAAAAAATCCAGCCATAAATGCTTTTATATTTTTTATATTACGTGGCTGGATACTTTCCCACACAGTCCTCATATGTGGGAATCTGAAACTAAAAATGAGGTCATTCATTCACTCATTCATTCATTCATTTTCTCCCTGCCTTTCCTATTTCCTCCCCTCTTTCTGTCCCTTTCTTCCTTTCCTCTTCTCCCCTTTATTTTAACAAAAAATATTGCTGATCATGAAACAAGGTAGATGTTTCAGCAAAGTAATATTCTTTTAAGTTATCTTAAATAACTATCAGTAATGAAATGTGTTTTTGAAAATAATTTTTCTAATATCCTTCATGCCTCATCTCATAATTTGTTATTTATCAAATAGTACATTTACTCAAGATTTGGAGCTCTACCTTGCTGACAGACTTGAGTTCTGTCTGTAAGCTTACCTATAGTTTTTGATTGACTTCCACCCAAACTAGTTGATCAACAACCCTCACATTTACTCGATATTGGCAAATTGTTTTATTACCAGTCCATTTCCCTTATTTGAATAATACTTATGTGGAAAACCCTGTTTCTTGCTCTATTAGAATTTCTTTGTTCTTAGTAGCAGAAGTAGCCTAGTTTGATGGAAGATATTTGGCTAAAATGTCACTTGCAGTAAAAAATTTCTTAGGAGATCACAGATGATTGAGGGTTAAAGTGAACTGAAGTCTCTGATGTACAGACAAGATTTAAATGCTTTATGTTTTATTTGTTTGCCTTCTGTTTAATTTTTGCACATTATTCAAATATTAACAGGAAAGATTTTTTAAAGCATATGAACATAAAGACATAGTTTTAACATAAAGAAACACCTTGTTATATATACTCTGCTGATAATAAAACTCACATGTTGCTGAAGATACGAATTAAATATCATCTAAGGCTTGTAAGTAGTCCCACTGGTAAAACTTACCTTACATAAGATAAGTAATTGAGGAAATTTTCCCAATTGGTAATTGAGCTAAATAGTTGCTAGGAAATTGGTAGCATTGTTCTTCTCTGATGTTTCAGTGGCCTCTGTTAGAAATTTACCCAACACTTCTGAAATCTCTTTTCAACCAGTGCAGTCAGTTTTGTAGTAATACACGTTAAATTGTCTTGAGATATTAGGCAAACAGTATTTTTAAAGTATGTCTAATTTATTAACCTGGTCATAAATAAAAATGCCACTTAGTTGGATATAGGAATTATACTGAAAATGCAAAGAATGAATTTGAAACAGCATTGTTTATATTTCTTAAAATTTTATTTCAGCTGTGAATGTGCATCTAGATGGATTGGACAAAACTGTAGGGAAGAAATGAATGAATGTGACTCTGACCCATGCATGAATGGAGCCCTTTGTCATGAATCTACCATCCCTGAGCAATTTGTATGCCTATGCCCACCCTTTTATACTGGAAATTTTTGCCATCAGCACTATAACCCCTGTGGCCCACTCACTGACCCTTGCATAAACAACTCAACATGCTTGACTTTGGTAGATGGAAATCATTATTGTGTTTGTAGAGAAGGTAATCGCTTATATTTGTTTTAATATTGTATTTTTGGTTTTGTCTTGTTTTGTCCCTATGGGTGATGGCTCCACAGGAATGAATGAGAGAAAAACCTGTGTATATGAGAGGGGTGGTGTAGTAGCTCACTCCAAATCCAGGTATTTAAATGTGTCGGGAAAACAATCAATCTAAAAAGTTAGCCTAAATAGCAAAGAAGGAAAGAGAAAAGGGTGAAACTTTGTAGCATTTGGCTCTTTTCTTCTTTTTTCTTTTTTTTCAGAAATCCTCTCTGATTCTTCATTAACAGTTTCTCTTTCCTGGATAATCTTTCCATGTAGTGTTCCTGACAATAGCAGTTAGTTAGAAATGGGCATAGGTACAATCTATCAAATGCTTCTCTGTAACTTGTCCCAGAGCTTTCTATAAATATTACTTCTTTCTGCTTAGATTGCTAAACTATTATCTTGTCACTGTTGTGGCTACTTTGTGCTATGCGAGACAGCCTAAGTAAGAGGTAGAGAATGGGCAGCGCAAAGATAGTAAATGAGCCCCTGAATCCCGCCATACCTGAAGTCAGACTACTTCTAACTTTCTGGGTCATGTCAGCCAGCAACTTTACTTATTATCATTAAAGATGTTTGATTAAGATCTCTTCAGATGTAACTAAAAGCGATCTGATTAATACCCAGGTAGTCTGGGTGAAAGTTCACTGCTCACATACTTCTGACTATACAAGAGCTATTATCATCTTCATCAGGAATGATTCTGCCACAAAACCAGCACATCATAAGTTTTCAGTGTAACTCAAATGTGTTTAGGGGTCTACAACTACAATTTATTTCCTAATACTCACTTATAGAGTCATGTCTCTTTCCTTGTTACTGACTCTGCTAAAATAGGAGTTCTTTAAAGATAAGGACAATACTTATTTGCTCTTTTGTCCAAAAATACTAGCATGGACTATATCAATTAATTAGTTAACTTAGTCAAATCTATTTCTGTTTGGTTTTACAGTCACTCTAAAATTGTGTGATAAAGTAATCGATTATAAAAATAAAGAGGCAAGTCCTTGAATCAGTACATGACAGAAATTTCTTGTCCTTCTGAGGGATAGTAAGTAGGAACTGAAAAGCTATTAGTAATTATGGGTTTTTTTGTTTGTTTGCAAAAATGACATGGGTATAGAGCATATAATGTGAGCATATAGAGTATATAGAACAATGTTTTCAGGAATGAGGCAGAAAAACAAGGCAAAAGTGAGAGAGGAGAATTTGATGCCTTGCAAACATCAGTAATTACAAAGTGCATAATTTGCATGAATAATTTTGATTTTTATAAAAATTGAAAGTGCAAATTTTTGAAAAATTATTCAATAGCTGGGCAGAGGCTAATTTATTCAACAAGATTATACCATGATGCCTTATTTATCCCACTAATATATTCTCAAAATTTAAGTAATAGATATTTATTAAGGGGCAGCAGTATATTTCCTCAATTTAAATAAAAACCCTCTATTTTCACCAGACATAACTTTCTACAAGATGGACATTGTTTTTACTGTCATAATATTTTTTGTAATTCATTTAAAATTCATAAACTCTTTTAATGAATTTATGTAATCTAGTGAGATTCCCTTCCTGTTATGGGATGAAGGGAAAATAAGTTCATAGATATCACAAAATGTTACTATTACCTATCAAACTAGTAATAAGATTTTCCATTTTCATGAGCATCAACAAAATTATCTTGGGGAAAATTTAGATTTCACTATCGTATATAAGTAAAATCTTGTCTTTTTTTTCCTTGGAATTTTGTCATTTTTACGAAGGCTTCCAGAGAAATATGACTAATGAAATCAATAATTTGGAGACTGGCAGGTGGATTCCTGTGATTATCCCTCTCTAGTTGTGATATAGCACAGAGATATTTGATTTGAAGTGTGCATCATTCCTAAACTATATTCTTCATATATATATTTAAAGTTGAAAAAATATTTCTAAACCTATGAAATTATGAGAGTAAGTCTCTGTAAATCAGGTCTCACTACTGTAAAGATGTTTACTTAATATTACCTTTAAGCAGTTCAAACTTTGTGGTTAATGTACTATGACTTTACTTTGAAAACCTACCTCAGAATATTTAAAAGAGATTTACTATGAAATATTTTAGACATTATGCCCTGAGTTAATGTCTGTTATTTAAAATAGGGCCTTTATCAAAATTATTATATCACTTTTAAAGAAATTATTCTGATCAAATTCCATTTTAAAAAGTACTGAAATTTAAAACCAGAAAGAATTCCAAGACATTACATCTTATGCAGAGATAGGATTTGGAAGCTTCTCTGAGACTCTGCAAGTTGTTGATGTTTTTCACATTCTAGAATCTGACAGGTCGTGAGAAAAGAGATTTAAGGTTTAAGATCTGAGAATTCAATATGTGTTTCTGAAATTATGTTCATGATTTTTAGTCAGTCTATAGGTTCTATCACAATTTAAATATGAGCATAAATAAAAATCTCAGAGCCAGAGTAAAAATGTGACCACATACTAGATGACTGAATTATAAATGGCACCGAAATTTACCCTGAAAAAACAGCAAATAGAATAACTAAGCCAGATTGATTGCTCAATAGGTAAACTAATTTTGTTAGTGTGATTGAAATTTACGGTCAAAACAATCTAATCCATTTTGGTGCAGCGTGAGCTACTTACATATTATAAGTTTTGTAAAACACCAGAACCATTAACTATTGTGATCGTGTTTACAAGAGAAAGTGAGTATGATGGTTCCATTTTCTGATTAGAACTGAGGTGAGATAATTTGATCTCTATGAACAATTAACATTTTCTAGTGGAAGATAAGTAGAGAAACATTTAGCAGTTATAATTCATTACCGGTTTGTTTTATATATAATCCTGTTTGTTTAAACAATTTCAGTGATTAAAAAAACGGTGTTTTAATAAGTTTTAAAATATCATGTAAAAAATAAATAGAATCTTCTAATCCTGGAAACAAATGAGGTTCATTCTCGGTACTCTAGCAGTGATTTAGTGTGCAATCTATTTAAATACCTAAAAGTTTATTTTATAGTACATGTGATTATTATGTTTTCACCTCTCTGAATTATGCTTTGTCCAACACACGTCAATCCTGCAACTGCACTTTGGTGGTCTAGAAATCCCCAAATTTTATTATTTATTCATTGATTCAACAAACATACACTGATTTTCCTACCATATGTCAAATCTTGAGACAGGCTCTGGATAACTTAAACATGGCCAAGACATCCTTCAAGAAATTTAAAATTCAAGGGAGAGACCCACAAGTTAACAAACCATTAAAGTACAATGTAGTAAGATCGTTCCCATTAATGACAGAGATACGCACAAGGAAAGAGGATTTGTATATGCACACCCCAGCTTTCTTGTTTAGTGTGACAACTCTCAATATGCTCCACATGATTTCTAAGAGGATTTGCAGCAGCCTGGAACCTTAGTTGCCCAGAGCAATAAACTGCTCATTAAACCTCTCACTTTCTATTTTATTTCCTCACTCCCTTGCAGTCATTCCTGGGATCCCCTCTCAAATAATCTACTTGCATGCACATCGTTTTCTAAGATTCTTCTTCTGGAGGAACTGAAGCTAAGACACCAGTCTATCTGGAAATTATGATTGATCCAATCTGGGCACGAGACCTTCCTTGGAATTGATGCTAAGAGAGGTTTTCTCTTTTTGCCAGTTTTTCAGTGGGTGCAGCCAACACCATGTTCCCTTCACATGGGAATCTGTATGCAATAGGAGAGAAATATTTGTGAAAGAACTGGTCCTGCCAGTTCCTATAGTTCTTTCTTTAATTCTGCAAAATGCCTGATATCCTTCCCAGCCAGGTTACCAATAAACCCCATTCTTTGTTTCAATTAGTGTTTTTGTTTATATTGTATATGATCAAAAGAGTAATGTCTAATGCACATAGTGAAGGGAAAGAGCTTATTAAGTAGGAGAGGTTGACTAATTCAACTTCAGGCTGGCAGAAGAGGTATATAAAAACAACATCAGGGTTTCAGAGGTAAAATGACTTTATGTGAAATACACAAAATGTAGATATATACTGATTACAAGCAGAGGTTCTGTATTAGCAAGTGTGTGTGTGTGTGTGTGTGTGTGTGTGTGTGTGTATACAGGGAGAGATATAATATAATTTTATTCTTAAAATATATTTTTTGTCTCATATTCTCTTTAGCAAAGATTCTTTCCCATTCTACTTAGAATTATGTTTCAGTTTACAGGCAAGAACATCCCCCATCAAATGCTTTTAATTTGACTGAAAGCTATTAGTTTTCAAATGTGTCCACTTCATCCATATGTCTCCAAGGTGCAAGGAGCATACATTTCTTTAAATGATACTCTATAAAGGATTAAAATGTAGAAAAGACTTCTTGCAAGATGTTGTAGTAAAAGGAAGAATCAGGTCATTTACATGTGGTAGTGATTTACAATTGTGACTCTAAGCTTAATGGATTTATAGTAACAGAGGAGGCAAGCAATTGCATTTAAATGTATCTATTACTCCAATATACTTCCTACTATTATGATAATGAAACATTACCTAAGGTGTATAATTCCAAACACCAAATAAATGTATCATTGACAAAATAGTTTGTCTAAATTAAAAATCATTACTTTTGACAATTAAAAACATGTGCTGATGCAGTAGCATGTGTCTACTAGTTTTAATTAGCTTTGGAAATTTATAGTGGGAAAATTCTTCAAAGAAAATATATATTGTTGCCAATTAACTTTAAAGCATGTCAAATTGCTGCTACACTTAAAAATATTAGTTTTTATACTCATTTTCTAAAGGTGTAATTAAAATTAGTGTTAAAAATCTTATTAGGGTGTATTGGAAATATTAATTCTATCCTTTCATAATGTAAGGGAGGAAGAAAATTTTCTCTGCTCCCAGGGTTCTTCTGGTTCATCTAATAATCAAATACACATCAAACAGATTAGAAGGAGAAAATAACCAATTTTAATACATACAAATGTAATGTATGGGAACCCCACATACAGTAGAGTCAGCAAGCCCTCATGCATGAGACGGTCAGAGACAGAAAAGGAACATGGATATGTCAGACATCCTGAGCTAGGGAAGAGGTAATGTGCCTTGGGGTCTTTGCAGAATAATAAGAACAGATCTTTAGTAAATAGAAGTTTGTCCTGCCATGTAGGTGGGCCAAAAAGAAATTATTGTTGATAATCTCATATTATGGGCAAGACCCCTAATTCAAGCTTTTCTGGGTAGTAAAATGGAGGGGCAGAACTTTCTCTTGAGCCTGAAGTTAAAATTGCCCTTAGCTCAAAACAATCTGCATACCACAGAAGTACATCTTGTAGTGACTAGCTCTAAACCCATACAATAGTTTTCAAAGTTAAATCTGTAACTGTTTTATAATATTGGTTAACTTTTTAGAAAATATTAACATTTGTATTATATTGTCATAAAACAAATAGAAAAAATATTTATAAAATTATTACCTACAAAGAGAAATCTCTTTTTTTGTTTTCATAAAGTTTTGTTTTTTTGTTTTGTTTTTTTAACGTGGGTAGTTCCCTGGCTGGGAATCGAACCCAGGCTGCAGCATTGACAGCGCCGAAGCCTAGTTGCTACACCACCAGGGAACTCCCTATTTTCATAAAGTTTTAAAACCTGGGGAAATTAATTTTTTAATTAAGAAGAAATATAAAAAATGCCTTAATGCTTTCATAGATATTTATTTGTAAAATTTATTTTCTATTTTAAAATGTCTGGTTATAATCCTACCTTGTTTGAATATATGAGATATACTCTAAGTTTTCTCTATATATCTTCATTTCTAATTACTCCAACTGATACTACTTCTAATGTGAGAGTTGTCAAGTTATATCCCTGAATAATAAAATGTTTCTGAAAAAGGTTTTGTGAAAACCTAACTATTGTTAATGTAATTTGTTCTGTGCCATCCTTTCTAAAAAAAATCAAATATAAATATGCTGCATTTGTTAGAAATGAGAAAATATTAAATTATTTTAAAAATTATAATCTACATTGATTTAGCTCCTAAATTTCAGCAGTAAGTAACTTACTTTATGATATGTATTCAGGGAGTAGGGAAGTGTAAAAATATCATTTATTAACAAGTCATACACATTTGTTATAAGAATACGAGTTCTGAAAATTAAGTTTGTGACCATGCCACCATGGGCTTACATTGGCAGCACTATACAGACAACTCAGTAAGGTTTCATAACCTTGGGATATCTGTGTCTCACAGCTGTGTTCTTGTTAACATGTGGAGATGTCTTGCTGAATGGCATTCATTATTGTTGTTGCATGTTTTTGTGTCCTGTCATGAGAATGTTGAAGCTTGAATTAGAGCAACAAACAAACATTAAATTTCTTATTAAACTTGCAAGACCGGAAGTGAAATCAGAGACATGTTAGTCCAAGGTTATGGGGATAATGCCACGAAGAAAATAGCAGTGTACAAATGGATTAAATGTTTTTCTGAGGGGAGAGAAAGTTTTACTGATGAAGAGAGGTCAGTGTGGCCAATAATAGATGAAAATGTTGCAAAAATTTGTCAATTTGTGTATCAAAATCATTGACTGACTGTGAGAAGCATAGCAGACCAAGTAAACATTGTTAGAGAAACAGGAAAATCTGAACTGAAAATCTTAGCATGAGAAAGGTGTGTGCAAAAATGGTCCAAAGGAGCTCACCAATGGTCAAAAGCAAAGGAGAGTCAAAGTTGGCTAAGACCTTTTGGAGAGGCAAGACGATGTTTTGGGCCATGTTATCACTGGTGATGAAACATGGGTGTATCAATATGACCCTGAAACAAAGCATCAAAGTGCACAATGGAAGTCAGACAATTCTCCATGACCAAAAATATTTCATCAGTCTAAATCAAGAGTCAAAATGATGTTGCTAACATTCTTTGATATTAGAGGGATTGTCCATTATGAATTTGTATCATCTGGACAAACAGTCAACCCAGTTTACTATTAGGAAGTGCTGAAAAGGCTGCATAAAAATGTTAGATGAAAACGACCTGAACTTTTTGCCAACATCTCATGGCTTTTGCATCACGGCAATGTACTAGCTCAGAGGACACTGTGGATGAGGGAGATTTTAGTCCGTACACAAATAACTGCATTGGAACAGCCTCCTTACTCACCTGATCAGACCCCCAATGACATTTTTCTTTACTTGAAGATGAAGGAAATATTGAAAAGAAGACATTTTAATGACATTCAGGACATCAAGTGTCATATGACGACAGCTCTGATGACCATTCCAGAAAAAGAGTTCCAAGATTGCTTTGAAGGGAGGACTAAGCACTGGTATCAATGCATATCTTCCCAAAGGGAGTACTTTGAAGGTGACCATAGTGATATTCAGCAAAGAGATTAATAGCACTTTTTCTACGATGAATTTGCAAACTTAATTTTCATACCTTGTGCACAGGTCAGACACTGTAAGAAAAGGATCACGAGAGCATTTGTTTGAGAATATCTCATTGTTTGTGGGTAAAGAATTCTATCGCAGTTAATAAAAAACTGAATAGTTCTGCATGGGGGTAAATAGCAGGGGGATAGCACAGAATTAATCCACAGCACTTTCAATTTTGACAGACTTTTAGCTGCCACTGCATATATTCAAAACAAGTATCCTTTACATGAATAAATATCAACTGCTAACACCTAGGGCTATGAAAAATTTAGTTTGGAACTAAGTATACATTTCCCTCCTTTAAATCCTTAAAACATAAGCTTTCTTAGCAGAGCTTTGTCTTATTTTAAATGCAATCCATGTCTACTTTATTTTTTCTCCCACTGTCTACAGCACTTCAGCAATCTTGTTTCCTCAGCCCATTGACATATGTTGCTAGGTGGTAACAAAGCTCCATCTCAGAAATGTCAAACTAAATGAATAAGGCAAAATCACAGAAAACAAGTTTATCCTGTGAGCTGTCTGAGTTCCCAGGTCCTGAATTTTGTTCTGATTCATCAGCTCAGCTGAATTCAGAGAGGGAGGCACACTGGCACTTCTCTAGCTAGCCAACGCCCCTGAGCTTCAGACACTCAAAAGAATATTCCTAAGACATATCTTAGTGTCAAAATAACCTGCCTCCTGGAGAAAGCTAGTCACACCTAAAATAGGAATAGTGGAATGCATCCAGTTCTTTAAATCTTTAACCTGCAAAAAATTTAACTTTACTTAAACATTTAAAGAAACAGCTTTATGTTATTTATTTATATTATGTTATTTATAACTGTACTATGACACTTGTAATTGATACACAACAGCAATAGCGATGGATAAATAGTACCATGTGTTGGAATAACTCACTCACAAAAATTAGAGGAACCATGTTAACTTGGAAATAACTCATTTTAACCTTTCTAATGCTGAGGATACAACAGCTAATACATGAATGAAATTATGGCATGCATCCTCAGAGTTTAATTTGAAGGTTTTGATAATTGAGTAAGAAGAAAATAGAACAAGTTAATAATGATTCTTTTCCTGAAGACTACCTGTTCTACCAGTCACATAGGCTTTCCTGGTTTCTTACGATTAGTATTTCATGGTACGTTTATTCCATCTTTCTACTTTCAACCTATAGTTGTCTCTATATTTAAAATGAATTTATTTTAGATATATTGTAATTGGTCTTATTAGTCTATTGTTTCCTTTTAATTGAAGTGTTTGTAAAAAACATTTAATATAATTATTAATATATGAGTTTATGGCTTTAAATAAACCATCTTGTTATTTGTTTTCTACTTGTACTGTACTTTCTTCATTTTTATTTTTTTTTAGTATTTTGGGGTTTTTAAGTATTTTTTTTAATGTGTGTAGTTCCCTGGCTGGGAATCGAACCCAGGCCACAGCATTGACAGTGCCGAAGCCTTAGTCACTACACCACCAGGGAACTCCCCTCTTCATTTTTATTTTTGTCGTCTTTTGGATTAAGTAATTTTTAGGTTTCCATATCACCTCCTGCTAAACAGGGTGCCATATTTTACAAGATGTAATATTAACTTCCCAAACTCCAATGACTGGAAGAGGGTTTGGCACTTGACCTAATGGTAAACACCACAGAGAATGGCAATGGCTTGCATCATAGTATGATATGAAAAGATAAAGTACAATGCACAGTAGAATCGCACACCTGGAACCTATGTAATTCTTGCTATCCAATGTCACCCCAATAAGTATAACAATAAAAAAAGAGGAAGAAGTCAATCTTGTGTTCTCTCAGAGGACTTTGCGTGAGGAAACAGGGAGAGGATTTTACACTGAATATGAGGAACTGAAGCTGAGAAGTCATGGTGTAGATGTAAAGACCAAGGAAGCTGTGCTATATCATCTACATGCCAGTATTATAAATAATTTAAAACTGTGACCATTGAGAAAGGCTTGCAGATAGAAATAAGAAGGGAAACTATATGAGAGGTACTAGGGGAAGACAGGACTAGGCCTTGCATGGGTAGCTAGAGCACCGTCTCTTTCAGATGCTTCTTAGTTTCAACCCCTCTATGTGTATGCCAAGAATAAAAAACAGTTTCCCTAGACTAACAAAAAATCTGAGTAGATGTGATATCTATAAGGTCACTGCAATTATTTCATTAGTTATATCACTAAAAAAGTAAGAGAAAGGAAAATCTTGTTTTTTATATTTTCTATCTAATATAAAAGCGTTAACAAAAAATAAGTATATATTTTATTATACCTGATTAATATGTGACTATGGAAATAATTATTTAAATGGTTATCATAAATATTAAGGTACTTAATATATTTTAAAAAGTGATAATCACGCTGATTTTTTCTGACACAAATGTTCTGAAATAATTACAGCTACCTCAGTTAGTCTGTATAATTTTTTTCATGTTCTTTTTTTTAAAATATAACTGGCATATATTTAAATGGATGATTGTGTAGCTGTGAATCAAAATAATTTGTTTTCTTTGAATCACTTGAATAAGAAAAGCAATTAAATAATTTGCCTCATCTGCTAACTGCCTTGAATATATTTGATCACTGAAGCTCAATTTTACTTTAAGATTGGTCATCACATTAATTCAGTTGTTTTTTTAGATCATTTCAATTCTTCTTCAAATATTTAAACATCTTAAAACAAGAGCAAAATTAGCAACAACTCTACTTTCACAGGGGATATAATACAGTATTACTCCCTTGATACTTCTATTTGAACTAATTAATAACTAGTATAATTTTACTTCTGTATTATGTGAAATAGTTACAAGAGAAGCCAGAGATGAGAAGTTTTATTTACTTCTTTTTTCCCTGGCTTTCATTATCAGTGAATTCTCAAGACTCGCTTTATCACTGATTCTGATTTTCACACTCTGAAGTGAGGACTGCTCATCCATACCCCTCTCATCTCTCTGCAGGATTTGAAGGGGAACACTGTGAGATTAACAAGAATGAGCGCTTCTTGCATCTCTGTCAAATTTATGGTGACTGTGAAGATGGGATGAACAATTTCAGGTAAAGAAAACCAAATACACACACACACACACACACACACACACACACACACACACGTGCACATACATACACATATATGTATATATACGAGGGCTGTCTGAAAAAATTCCAGCCATTGTCAATACAATGAGAATGGTTACATGGCTGGTTACTTTCTGGGTAGACCTCATGGATAGATAGATAGATGCATGTTTATGCATCTAGATATATCTAAATGTATGTGTGTTTATAATTTCAATTGATGAAATTGAACATTTCTTCTTATTCACAATTTGCCATGCTCAGTTATTTGAAGCTTGGACTTTATACATTTATATCACTAGAGTTATTAAATTTCTTGTTTAAAAGGTGTGTTTACAGACCTGCATGTGAAATTGAAACTGAGTGTTCCTCTAAAACTTGCAAAACTAATGGAACTTGTGTGGACCTGACAGTCAGGTTTGAAGCTACATTTTACTGAATCAATTATTTTATGTGTGAAATTTAACAAATAATAAAGTGAACATACACGTACTCATGATTCAACTTAAGAAGCTGAACAGTATTGATGTCCATGTGCTAGTCCTAAATACTCCTGCACTCTCCTACCCTGTTGTATTGGATATCCTGAATTTATGTGTACCACCCTTGCCTTTAATAGACAGTATTAACTGTAGGTATGCCTGAACAAAACACCCTTTAGTATGCATATTAATATAACTGAAATAGTATTGTGTATAGTCTTTTGGAAAAATATGTCTTGTTGAATAAGATATTTCTATATTATCTGTTAATGTATCTATCTTTTGCTCATTGTTAACTATTGTAGAAAATGCCATTTAAATATATGCCAACATTTATTCATCATTCTCATGGGCATGGATTTTTGTGTTATCTGTCTCTTCATTCTCAGAAGTAATAATGCTATTAGATTTTCAAATATTTCTACAATTACACAAATACTAGGGTTACTCTGGGTTTCATGCTTAGAATAGTTGAAACATTAGATAGACATTTTCACATTTACTATGTGTTTTTATTCTATGTCACTTTGAAAATGAAATATTCACACTTATCAAAAGTGAATAAATGTTCCTATTTACATGGTTAGTGTGTTCCATTTGGGCTTATCTCTTATGTATAAAATTATATCTCCTTGTGGGTTTTTTCTGTATTTTAATGATAACTAATGAGGTTGAGGTTTTTTTTATACATTTTGAGATATTTTTCCTTTTCTTTCTACAAATACCTATATATGGCTTCTGCCCATTAATATTATCTTCTTATAGATTTGTAAGAATCTATATGTTCTAATGAATAATACTTTTGTTAGTTTTATTATTGAAGATATCTTCTACTGGTTGTGGCTTGATGTTTCACCTCCTTTGTATGTTTTGAGTACTAAAGCTCAATTTTAATGGAGTTGAAATAATCAATACATTTGTATATGGTTTGCATTTTTGTATCTTGTTTTAAAATATTTACCTTAGAAGAAAAAGATGTTTCTTACATTTCCTTTTAAAATATTTAAATTTCTTTCCTTCATATTTAAATCTTAATCTGCCTAGAATATTGTGAGTGTAGTATTAGTTGGGAATCTCAGTTTATTTTTTTCCATGTGAATAACCAATTGTGCCTG
>PVJL010017667.1:0-11186 GCA_004026885.1 Lyroderma lyra
ACCTGGCTGTCTAAAGGCTCACACTGCTTTCAGAACTCTGGGGTGCACGAGGAAGTGCCTGCTCCATAAGTCCAAAGCTGTGGGCCTGGCCTGAGACAGCAGGGTCGCCTTTGCAGCAGGCTGGGAACAGGAACTGCAGCCCTGTGTAGGTCTCCAGGGGGCTTAGAGCTGGGGTGTTATCTTTGCAGTTCAGAGTCCTTACTCAGCCCTTCTACCACTCAAAAGTTACAGAGGCTGGCTCCCAACCTCCTTCCATTCCCAGCTCCCCAGTCTCTCTCCCCTCCCCCAAACTGCGCAGCTCTGAATAGTCAGCAGGGATCGAGTCCCACGTGGTCCGTCTCTGCTCCCTTCCCTCTCCCCGACTCGTCCCCTTCTCGCCAGCCTTCAGGTGTTTACTTGCGATTTGTGGATTTCTCAACAGCCGGTTTGTCACTCAGGGTCCTCTTTCTTGGCTCCTGGATGGCCGTTCAATTGTGTTTTCTGGGAGAGGCTTTAGGAACCTCCTCTCCAGTCGCCATCTTGTCTCTGCCCCTCTGATTAGAACTCTTAGGATCTACTGGCTCTGCCCTTTTGTCTAACCTGCAGCCTGTGGGTCACTTGTGGCCCAGGATGACTTTGAATGCAGCCCAATAAAAATTTATAAACTCTTAAAACATTAACAAAATTATGCATGGATTTTTTTTTTAGCTCATTAGCTATAGTTAGTGTTAGTGTATTTTATGTTTGGCCCAAGGCAATTCTTCTTCCATTGTGTCCCAGGTAAAGGCAGAAAATTAGACACCCTGTTGTATACCATGTTGTCCTGCCAATGTGCTAGATGCGTTGCCTGACTTTTGAAGGGGTGGCAGACTCAGGCAGGGATGATGTGTTTGGACAACATTCTGTGGCTAGTTTGCCCTCTCTGGACATTAGGGTGGTGGCTGCAATGGTTTGCATCACTCAGTTAAAGTTCCCTTTCTTAACACCAGGAAAAACCATTTAACTTGAGATTTCAGAGACATCAAAAGACTGCTGAGAAGAAGGGCACCTTCACTTTGAAATGCTTGATATCAACACTTAGATAACTAGAAAACTTAAATATTAAAAAAATCAAATTTATAAATTTGTAATAATAGTCAGGCATAACAATGAGGAGATTCTGAATTAATGCTAACTTCTCCTATTCAGGTTGTTCCTGAGAGGATGCTTAGCTAGGTCCTATTCTGGTCCAAGGCTGAGAACTTTTCTTCTTTTGCTATCCCAGTTTTGGCCAGCCTCCTTCTGGTTGTTACTTCCTTCTAGTTGTTCTGATGCCCTAATAATCCATAAAATATATTTTATTTTATTTAGCAAAACACTTTTATGACATTTTGGATCTCCACACAGAGTAGAGCCAGTTATCACCTTTATATCTGCCCATGACTTTCTCTGACTCTTATCTCTTAGTATTTCTTGGTTCCTTGATTGCTCTGATCTTGGATTATTCACCTGTAACAATCTGGATTATCTACCTATAACAACCTGGCTCTGCTAACCTGGTCCCTGCTCATCGCTGGTACTCTCCCTCTCAGCTTGTAGCTTTGCTTGGTTCAAACCAAACCAAACCAAACCAAACCAAACCAAAGACTAAACTGTTAACACCCGTAATCACAAACATGACCCTTGGGCACCTGAGGACATTTAAGCTAATAATAGTAGCAATAAATCTACTTTCCCCTCCATAAGCACCCTATGTTTCTCTAGGTGCCCAGAAACACTGTGATCTTTCATGGTTCTGTTCAAGATGTTCCTGTGCTGGAATCTACTCTGTGCTCTCTGCTTAGAGAGCACCTGTGACCCCAGTTCAGTTGTCTTACCTGCAGAGATTTACATTCTCTCATTTTCAATCAGCAACATTTTATTCTTAACTCTATTAGTGTACTGAAGAGATTTATTTTTGTGCTTGCTTGCTCCTTGATCTCAAATTGTATGGTAATCATTTTATATACCATGCCCCTTGGATAACATCTGTCACAGAGTAAGTCTACCACAGATTGAGGAATGCATGTGCTGTTCTTGAAAATTCCTTGCAACTTTAAGAGTTAATAGTTTATGGCTATCAATAAAATTATGGCAGCAAATTCATTCAATAGCAAATATTGTTTAAATACCTGTTATGTGCAAGTCTTTGATATGATGCTTGGCATGCATCAGAGAACAAAACAAAGATTCCTGTGCCCTTGGAGTTTACTTAGTGATGAAATGCAGGTAAAAAATATTAGACAGCACAGAGTCCAGTTCTATAGTATGTTAGAAGGTGATAAGTGCTACAACATAAGAAAACTATAGAGCAGGGTCAGAGAGATTACCAGTGCTGATATCATGGGGGATAATTTCCAGTTCTCATTTTTAAGTATGGCATCTACTAATATCCAACAGTTGAACCAAATAGTCAAAGCACTTTATGAGCTCGTTTAATTGTCATATTAGCCATATAAGGTAGGCATTATTATTCTTATTATCTTCATTAATATGGATTAGGAAATAAATAGAAAGGTTCAGTAACTTGACTAAAGTCACACAGCTAGTACACAGCAGAGCTGAAATTTGAACCCAGGCAGCCTGATCTAAAAGTTCAGATTCTTAATCAGTATTAATTAGTACCCTGGTATCTATAGGGGGTGATACATTTTCTAAATTCTCTACTTCACTTTTTCAACATACAGTAATTCTTTTAAAAGAAGTTTTATTCAAAGATAAGGAATCTGTTTACAGCCAGGGGGCAGCAAAAGACAGCTTTTGAACTATGTATAGGATGAATGAAAAAATGCAGATAACTTTTTAAACTGTTTGATTGTAGTTAAAAAGACCCACCCCCACCCCGCACCCCCCAAAATTGGAAGCCTTCCCTGGGGCTTTCTTTATTCTTTTAGAATAAGGTTAATTAACTTTCATGCTAAAAAAATATTTAAAATTATTTAATAAATTTACAATAAGAATATTATCTTGATCTGAATTAATCTAAATATCAGCATCTTTAATATTTTTCGACTTTGATTTTATATTTTAAGATGCTAGAATTTGTGTATTTTAAAAAAATATTTAAAAAAATTTTTTTGTTGTTTTTTTTTTCCCTGAGAGGTGATCAAAGCCAGACCGTGGTGGTAAGAGCACCTAAGCCTAGCCACTACACCACCAGGGAATCTAAAAAATATTTTAATTGTCATTTTCACAAGTAGAGAATGAAATAACATGGGTAAAGATTCTCATTTGTTCTTAATTAGAAGTGGAATTTGAAATTCAATTTTATAAAAATATTTTTTTAAAGATTCATAAAGGAAGAAAGTTGTGTGGAAAAATGACCAGACAACTTTAGGTTGTCTGAATTTCAAAGGTGTATATTGGCTAGATACTATAAATGAAGATTTGAGGGTACTTTTTGAGCTTTTTAAGGGATAATACATAGAACAGCAGAATGGGACATTTGGTCTTTAAGATATGTTAATAAATAGCAACCTTATAATTCTTTAATAACCTAATGGGAAGATTGTAACTTAGGTCTTATTTTCCCAAATCAAATAGAAAAAATTGGAACTGGGGCACAGGATCCTAAAGTTTTGATGGACATCAGTTTTAAAGGTGAGAGAATTCATAATTCCTTATGAATTATTGTGTCCTTCAGGCAGACACTAATCCAAAATAAAGAATGACTGTGGGGTGGAAAAAAAAACCCAACAAAAACAAGGCAGGACAACTAGAATTGGAGAAAGGGTGGGGGTAGAACTTTAGGTGACTCTTTTGCCCTAGATTGCTGGGTAGGGGAAAGTCCCAGCTCTTTGGTAAGCTCTTCCTCAGACTGGGTCATATGCCCCCACTGGCTTAAACAAGCCAGCCTTACTGCTTGGAGTGGTCTCCGAAGACCCTTCTCTGAAGGTTTTCCCCCTCAAGAGGTCACCACCCAAGGTTGGTTTCTTTTATTTAGAACAACCTCTTTAAAAATAGTAAATGTCCTTGAAGGAAAACACATTATATTACATTATATTACAAATATATTACATTATTAACATTTTCAGATAAGTGATTTCTTTGGCTAATTTTCTTCAGAATAGGGAATGGATGTAGCTTACTCCCAATGCTCATTCTCAACTCCTTCCTCTTGAGGCCTCCCTGACTCCTTCCATCCACTCCCACAGTCTGGTGGGTGTCACACTGTATCATAATTTTCTGTGTGGATGACGAAGGGGCCACATGCTAAACCTGACAAGCTCAGAGGAGGCCCACATGACAGGCCTTAAAAAACCACAGAGATTGAAGTAACCATATAGGGTGTGGTCTGAATGTAAAAATTTCTAACAAAAAAGTGGGTCATGGTGGGTAGTCATGTCCTAGTCCCGTAGCTTCCTTGACAAAGGTCAATCTTTAATTTTGGAATTATCTATTGTCTTTGTACATCTAAGATAACATACCTTTGAAATGTCAGAATAATCTTTTCCAGACCCACTGAGGGCATAAACAGCAACACCAGAGCATGAGACCACATTGCTATCTTATTGCCCACATACGAGGTCTGATAGTTAAGTTTGTGAACTTGCTACCATGTGCTTATGTTGGTAGCATTGTACAAACAACTTGGTAAAGTTTTACAACTTTGGTATGTCTGTGTCTCACAGCTGTGTTCATGTCGATGAGTAGCAGTGTTTCGCTGAGTGGCATTCACTATTGTTGTGTGTTTTTGTGTGCCATCATGAGAGAGTAAGAGCTTGAATTACAGCAATGAATGAACATTACATTTCTTGTTAAAATTGGCAAGAGTAGAAGTGAAATCAGGGATATGTTAGTCCAAGTTTATGGAGATAATGCCATGAAAAAAAATGGCAGTGTACAAATGAATTCAACATTTTGCTGAGGGGAGAGATAGTGTCATTGATGAAGAGAGGTCAAAGCTGCCAGTAACTAGCAGAACTGATGAAAACATTGCAAAAACTCTTTGAATTGTGCATCAAAATCATTGGCTGATTGTGAGAAACATAGCAGACCAAGAAAACAATGATAGAGAAACACTTAGGAAAATCTTAACTGAAAATCTTGGCATGGAAAAGGTGTGTGCAAAAATGGTCCTGAAGAAGCTCACAGATGAACAAAAGCAAAGGAGAGAAGAAGTTTGCCAAGATCTTTTGGAAAGGTAAGATGATGTCTGGGCCATGTTAACATTGATAATGAAACATGGGTGTACCAGTATGACCCTGAAACAAAGCATCAAAATGCACAATGAATGTTAGCCAATTCTTCAGACCAAAAAATGTTCCATTAGCCCAAATCAAGAGTCAAAACAATGTTGCTAACCTTTTTCAATATCAGAGGGATTGTTCATTATGAATTTGTACCAACTGGACATGCAGTCAACCACATTTACTATCTGGAAGTGCTGAAAAGATTACATGAAAAAGTTAGATGAAAACGACCTGAACTTTCTTCCAACAACTCATGGTTCTTGCATCAAGACAAGGCACCAGCTCACAGTGCACTGTCTGTGTGGGAGTTTTTAGGCAGTATACAAATAACTGTATTGGAACACCCTCCCTACTAACCTTACTTGGCTTCCAATGACTTTTTTCTTTACCTGAAGATAAAGGAAATATTGAAAGGAAGACATTTTGATGACATTCAGGACATCAAGGGTAATATGGTGATAGTTCTAGTGAATAGCAATAATGTATGTAGCACTTTTCTAGGATGAGTGCTTGAACTTAGTTGTCAAACTGCATACATCTCTATGTGCTGTAATTGTTAATTATCTTGTACCCACTAATGTATAAGAAGTATGTGTCCCTAAATTTTACTTTTTATCCAATCCCAAAGATTTCCTCACTTTACTTTCTCCCACCTCCTTAATCTACCACTTATGAATTTCATGTAACCTCCCTTATGTCCTCTCCTTTGCACTACATAAAATAAGCTGCAAAATTGCCATTCTCTGGAGCATATTCTCAGTTAATTGAGATTTTGCTTCATGGTAATTGTCATAAGTTTAACTAAAATAAGTTCTTATAATACTTTTTTCTTAGGCTAGACTTTTTTTTTTTAATCAATGCCGGTTTACTAGTCACACCCCACAGTGAGGTCAAGGACCATATTTTGTTCATATTTGAATCCCTCCTACCCTAGCACATGCCTGGAACAGACTAAATGACTGAAAAAAGAAGGATTCCACAATGTGAGTGAGAAGTAAAGAGGAAAAGAGTTGTTCACATCAGGGGTCCCTGCTGAGGGAGGCAAGACATAAATTCAGGAAGTAAGATGAAGTGATTATGGTCAAGTTCTATATGTAGGACTACATTTAGAGGGTAGAGAGCCATGAAAGAAAGTATAAATTCTATTGTATTAATAGATGGTTGTCCTTTGCTAAGGTAAGAGAAAATAATTATCTGGACACTTCTGGGTTCCAAATTATAGCTAGATGCCATTTCCTACCCCTCCTCTCACCTCCATTGATAGGACTTTATATCTGACAGAGAACTATCCATTTCCTTTACTGAAATAAAGAAGGGTCCTTTCCATATATACATTTGAGAAATTAAGGAAAGTTTTATGCACAGGGAAAAATGATATATTTAGTATATGTCCAAACAACTTACATATAACTATTATATAATATTTATATTGTAAACATATAATATATATCTACAAAATATTTAATATTCATATTTGCCCCTGTTTTGATCCTAACTATAGTTGGCCCTGTGGATGTTTCTGCATAGGCCCAACATGCTTTGTACAGACTTCTCTCAGGTTTGAGTTCCTCTATGATCACCCTCTCTAAAACACCAACCCCACATCACCTTGCCTGTTGTACTTTTTCAGGTTGATAATCAGTTTTAGTACTTTTGTATTCTAAGCTTTCTTACTAGATACTGAGCTCTTTGAGCTTATTCATTCTCATATCCTCTGCAGTGCTTAGCACTGCATGTAGCAGTATTCCTCCCTCTGGGTCTTTGCACTTGTCTTTCCTATTGCCAGTGTTCTTCCCCCAGATATATTCATGGTTATCTCCTTCATTTCCTTGAGGTCTTGACTGAAAAGTCACTTTGTCAGTGCCTAAAATCCTCCTGCCCCACACATTTTGTATTTCCCTTTCCTGCATTATTTTTTTCTTTTTAGTACATTTAGCATTCTGTATGTTTTACTCATTTATCTGGCCCATTTTCTGTCTAAATTACAAGTTCCATGAGAACAGAGGTTTTTATCTATTTTGTTCAGAACTATATCCCCTGTGCTTAACACAAAGTAGGTGTCCAAAAGATATTTAACAAATAAAGTTCTAAATAAATAGCAGCATTAAAAAAATACAGTAGAAATGAATCAGAGTATACAAGCATTGGATGTGAGCCTAGAACTAATGTCAAGGGATATGAATGAGTTTTCCAACATGTGTAAAAGGGCACTAGCAAAATTAATTCACATTTACTTAGATCTGTTATGTTTATGAAAAGTCAGCTAATTGTTTCATTAATGTGTACTACACACACACACCACACACACACACACACACACACACACATATTTAATAAAGAGTAGGTATATAAAGATTTCCAACCTATTTTCACAGACAAAAGAGAAACATAGGTCTTTGTCTCCTAGATTGTCAGAGAAATTATTATGCTTCTAAAGACATCTGTTCAGCTCATCATTTTTGTTTCCTCCTGTGGCTTATACAATTGAGCCCATTGGTACATATTTGTTTATATAATATGGCATATGGTATTGGTCAGTTCTGACCATGGAAATACCCTGAAGATTTGTGTTAACACAGGGCCTTATAATGTGTGGTTTTGTCATTTAAAAATTAGATTTCTATTTTGGTAAACAAGTGAGTACTGAGCATATTGGTTGAAACTTTGAATAAAAATATTTAGGTTTATCATCCCACTGTAGAATAGTGAGTTGAAAGAAGATTTAGTGAGCTAATACTATTATAAATAAGTGGTTCTTTCACTCATTTAAGGTAGGCTTGGGGAAATTTGGGGAGCTTGATATACCGAGACGAAACTTGGGAAACATTAGGGCTTTTAGTGTTTTGTTAAAAAAATTACTATTCATTTGAATGCAAAAATTTTCCAAAAAGCATAGCCCTTGAAAAGTTTTAATATTTTATCATTGAGTGAAGGAAAAAATTATGAATAATATGAATACCATGTCGAACATTCTATGATTTTGCTTCTAGAGATTTATTTTATAATTCTGATCGGTTTTACTCAATTTTCCTCAGCTTTAATTAGAGTTCTTGGTTTTGCCAAAGAAAAAAACAAATCCAAATTTAGTAAGAAGAGACTTTATTTGAAAGGATTATTGTAAGGTGAGAAAGGGACTACTGAAATGTTGTGATGGGGCTATTGCATTATTGAGAACACTGTGACCATGAGTTATACACGTGTCTCAAAAGTTAGGAAAAAACGGCATTTTTTTTTTTTTTTTTTTTTTAATGAGAGGAGTGAGCAAGGCTAGCAAGAACTAGGTGTGGGAAAGTGGGATGAAAGAATGGTTTACAGAACGGTAAGTAGATCAGAGAATGTTTTACCCTGACACTAACCTGTTTTCCAGGAGGGATCCATAAAAGGATCTGTATGCTGTTTTACATTGAGACTAGGCTCAAATTTAGAGGCTTAAAGGAAGGAGATAAGCTTAACCAAAGTTTGATTAACAAGCATTTTGTTCTGACTGATCAATGGGGCCCTTGGGGTTCAGCTAATCATTTACGAAGCAAAGGCTGGCCCTGTCACATGTAAGCATAGAATCTTTGCAGTAAGCCATTTTCCAGACACAGAGGTGGGAGAATTTCTCTAACCTTCACTGGTTTTCAGGAGCACAGGGCTCAGGTAAAATACAACATTGTCAGCTTCTGTACCTAGAAGGAATTTGAAAAATACTCTGGCCTTATTCTATCTTCTTTATAAAGGGATCACAATTAAAACAATATAATGGTTGCTAATTTTTTTAAGATTTGAAATTTCCTCTCCAGGGTGTTTCTGGAAAAATGAAAGGTGAATATATGAAACAGCTCCTTAAAAGAAAAAGGCATGTTTGGAGCTTTATTCTGGCCGATAAAGTACACATTAAAAGATGTGATTTTCTGGTTTATATGGTAGCTGACCTGCAGAGTCAGGGTACATTAATTATTGTGAGGGAGAATTATAGGAGAAAATAAATCCTCTTTAAAGCATTGATTAACAAAATTAACATTTAGAAACTTTGCCATAAATGTAAACACTCAGTCAGGTTACCCGAAGCTACTTGGTTTACAAAAAAATTAAAGACTATGTCCTGACCCACTAGGAAGTTACATTTTATAATAAATGGCATCATTATGGCAGAAGGCTGCATAAAAATAGAAGGAATTAAATATAAAAAGCTAGGTGTTTCACTTGTATTGTGTTAGAAAAGACCACATAAACACAAAATTTAGAAGCAAATCAGTTTATTTTCAGAAATGGTTGGATGCATCAACTTAGAGATAACTGCTCAGTTTATTTTCTCTTATAGCTGTATATTTATATTAAAATTTTACTTTCCTCAAAATAGCTCAAAGAAAATGAGAAAAATATATATGAGGAAAATGTATCATGTTTATTAAGCTCCTGAAATTCCAAACATGAAAAACAAACAAACAAAAAACCAGGCTGGAGGTGGGAAACTTTTGAGGATCATTTTATAGATGTGGCTACCTTGCAGAAAAATTTATTTTTACGGGGTTCAATCCATGAGGAAAACTCATACCTAGTTTGAGTTCTGTCACTTACCAGCTCAGTGACCTCAAGGACACCTAAATTTTCCTAGTTTCAGTTCCTGATATGTTAAATGCAGACTGGATAGTCCATAAGGGTCTGTCTAGTTTTAAAAGTTTATTGTATTGTCTTAAAGCCAGAATTTCCTTAATTTATGAAGCAATTCTTAAAAACCCTGGATCATCTGAAAAGTTTATTATATTGTTTAAAGCCAGAAATTTCTTAATTTATAAAGCAATTAAAAAATCTTGTAAGATCAACAGATTTACAGATCTAAAAGGTTTGTAGGTACAATTAAGGAGGAGTGTGGGAAAGAAGGAGAAAAACTAAAGATATATAAAGCAAATGGCACGTGAGAGATTTTTCTCTTAAAAGAATGAAGTGCCCAGGGAATATGCAATTCTTGTTGGTGACACTTTCCCCTTCTGATAGCATTCCGAATCCTTACCTTTTACAGAGGCTCATGTTGGCCAGATATCTTCACAGGATCACCACTTATGCCAAAACAAGTACCTCTTTCTGTTTTTCTTCCCTTACTCCTTCTCAGTCTTCACAGAATACTTAGCCTGCACCAGCTAGGGTTCATCCTGGTTTCCAAAATTAGCTGCACCTGTGACAGCCTCTCCACCTTTTTCCCAGAGCCTTCCACACTGTGCATATGAAATGGCTTCTGTTGCTATTTCCATTATCAGACAATAGATGTCGCTGGTATGCTGTTAAAAATGTCTTCCTGCTGTCATTCGTGTTCCCAGATCTATAGCGAGTTATGTGTCGAACCACCTCAGAGTTAGAAATCTCTGATTTTTACTGGTTTGCAATAATATCTTCTAGGCAGTAATTTCACAGCTTTATGTAAAATAGACCAACAGTGCTTCCCCGTTTTAGACATTTCTGTGGGAGAGTTATTTTATCATTGTGATGACAGTGGGTGGGGAAAACTTGCTCCCTGCCTTAGAGAACTTCATTAAGTCATGCCACCTTCCATGAAGTATTGAGATAGCACCCTTCTGAAAGGAATTTTTTTTAAACAAAACGTGTATAATTGACAATATCTTCCAACTAAACCTTTGAAGTGCTAGTTCTAATTTTCTAAAGAAACTTTTCGAATTGTACCACCCATTTGATTTTTATGCCTTTGTATTATTTCCTTTCCTCTTTAAGTCATAAGATATTCTTTAATCTTAAAGATGTAGTTGTGAATCAGTTTTCTGGAAACAGTTTTCCACTTTCTCCCTAATGCTGTGACAATAAACCAAAGGGAACATTATAGAGTGGATATACACATCTCCACAGTAAACAAAAATACTCCCATTGGAAAGATCTACTTATCTTTTTCCTTCATGGGAAGTGTCTTAAGAATTTTTATGGAAAACAAAATTATGGACAATATGAAGAACTTTATCTTACCATTAATAAATTTATAATCATTTTTGTAACTCTAGTGACTAG
>PVJL010017668.1:0-17700 GCA_004026885.1 Lyroderma lyra
CACACACACACACACACACACACACACTATTGGGGGTAAATACTAACCAGTTCTTGTTTTAGAGTTCCTGAGTTTTATTCAAACAAGGTTCAATAAAACTGACTGGATATTAGTTGTTTTGGGGCCAATAATTGTTCAATATTGATTGTCTCAGCCAGTCATTTAGGTAAACATCTTGGTCATTTGAACAGATGGCCGCTTTCACCCATTGTACTTATATTTGTTCTAATTTGGGGAGTGCCTATCCATCTCATATATCAAATCTTTAGAATTGAGTCTTGGGTTTCCCCAAACAGAAATACTTTTATACATCTAGATCAAGGTTTGGAAAACTACAGCCTTGGAGCCAAATTCTGCTTACCACCTGTTTTTATAAATAACATCTAATTATAACACATTTCTGCCCATTAACTTACACACTGTCTATGGCTGCTTTTGCACTGCATCAGCAGAGTTGAGTAGTAACAACAGAGCTTAAACTATTTACTATCTGGCTCGCTTTAAAGTTTGCTGACCCGTAATGTAGATAGTGGCTTTATCGACTTCCAATCAAATAATTTCTCTTACCAATGGCTATGGCCCACGACTGATAGTAGGTGCGTTCTCCAGGTAATGGACAGAAAATGTCCACATGGAAATTTTTGTGCTCGTGTGCACTGGTGCTCTCATGGTTCTGATCCCAGGTTTCAGTGGCTCAAAAAACATCTATTTCTATAGTGTACCTGCTGTGGACCATATTGCAGAGATCTATACTGAATATAGAGAGTCTACCTGGTCAGAAAGTTAATAAAGATGGATCCTCCAAGAAAATCCATCACAACTCTCTAAACATTATTCCATTCTCTGGGCTTCAGTTTTCTAGTCTGTGTTGTAGTCAAGTAGCCCAGCCTCCATAATGGCTTGTTGTGAGGGCGAAATGAGAAAAACAGGAAAATTATTGTACGGTCATATGTTGTAAGGGCTTTTGTAAATGTTAGTGCCGTAACTTTAGAAATCACAGCACACGCTGGTTTATCTCTAGCAAATGTTCAACATAATATGGAGTCTCTTAGGTGATGCTAGCCAAATCATTTCCTTAGATCACTTACTGTCCCCAAATCTTCTCAGTTGTTACCCAAAGGCCCTGGCACCAAATACACTGGATCTTCCTCTCATTACACTCAGCCCTGCAGATAAGATACACCATTGGCTCTTCTGCAGGAATGTTTACCTGCTCCTGTGCCCAGAGACTTCTCAGAGGTTTCCCAGCTTTAAGCAAACTGAACAGGAATCCTCCTTTGAAGTGGCTCACTGAGTGACTGGGAGGGCTCTGAGAGACCCTCAGGAGACCAGGTAGGTTTCAATAAGAATCACAAGGGCTGCTGCATGTGGATAGATGTAAGCTGTGTGCCAGAGAGCACTGAGTGTCCTGTGCCATGCACCACAGAGGGTCTCTCAGCCTGCCATTCTTAGAAAGAATGAGCAGTAGTCTCTTGAGCATTATCCAGACCTCTAGAATTTATTGAAAATAAATGATTATCTATAGGCAGTATGGCATCCAGAGGGGAAAAAATGTTAGAATTGGTGAATGTACCTACTCAGGGCATGGTGTGTCTCTGTGTGTATATGTGTGTGACTGTACAAAGGTGGCTATTGCAGAGAGAGGCTCTGTGTGAGTGCCTATGAGTTAGCACAAATATAATCAAGATGCTGTAGATGAGAGTGATCAGGACTTTCAACTTTGGAACCAATTGCTGCTTCCAACTTCTAGAGCTGCCACTTCCTAGCTGTGCAATTGTGGGCAATACAGTAAATTAGATCACCACTCAGCAAAATAGTTCCTGCCCTACCATGACTTCCTTGGAAGAACTGTCGTTTCTTGACATGTGAAAGTTGAGTTTGGCCATAAGGCTGGTTTTGGCAGATTGAATGTGGGCAGAAATGGCAATGTGCCAATTCTAAGTCAAGAGGTTGAGAGGCATCACATGTTTTGCTCACTCCTCTGATATCATCTGACCTCTCCATGAAAGGAGCCTTTCCCAGGTAGCCACTGACTCTCCACCCCGGGCCCCAAATAAGACACATGGAGCAAAGCTGCCTCAATCTACCCACAGACCTGTGGGTTGTGTGAAAACAAGTGCTTATTGCTCTATCCCTCTGAGATTTTACTTTTATTTGTTACACAGCAAAAACTGACTGATACAAACAAGTTACCTAAACCCCCTCTTTCTTCTCCAGGAAAATGGGGAGAATAGCGGTGCCTGCTGCAAAGGGCTATTATAACGTTTAAATGAGTTAATGCATATGAAGCACTTAGAACACTTTCTGGCACATAGTAAGTGCTTAATAAGTGTGAACTGTTGTTCTTTTGCTGTTGTGTGTTTGTGTATGAGTAAGCAGTTACCCAGTGGGTAGGAGTGGGTAAGCATGGACTTAGGTATCAGTGTGAGCATATGGGAGTAAAAGGAGTGGTCGAAGCAGGTGTGTGGACATCTGTGTGTATGGGGGGAGTGGGCCCCTCAGCAGAAGTACTCATTGATCTGTCTGCCCCCCCTGAGCCCCAAGAACTGAGAGTCCAGGCTGGAACGGGTTGAGAGGAGCCTGTCAGCTTCACTGAGGCTGTTCCGGGACAGCTCCTCCGAGCCATCCTCGCTGTGGCCCAGCCTCTCCAGGTTGATGTAGGCACCTGTGGCCTCGGTGGATCCCCCAGCGCGGCATTTGCGGCAACGCCTCTGGAGAGCCCCGCAGCAGACAAGCAGAGTGAGGGGCAGGGCGATGACGGCAGCCACACTGATCACCACCACATTGATGAGCCGCTGAGTGGCCTCGGCATCCACAACCTCATTGGTGGAGAAGATGACGCACTGCTCCTTCTGGGGCACCAGGCCCCGCACACAGACGCATGCCACATACTTGGTCTTGGGCACCAGCCCGTGGATGGTAACACTGGTCTTCCCAGGCTGAACAACCACCCTCCTCATGTCATGCTGCCCAAAGACTGCATAAAGGACACTGAAGGCAGTAGTGTTCTCAGCCTTCCACACCAAAGTCACACTCTGATAAGTGTCCCCCACCACCTTGAGAGACCTCACCATTTGGGCCTCCTGGGCTCTTGCCTGCCCATCGGAGAGCTTTCCTGGGGCACCCATCTGGAAGTGCTGAAGGGCCAGCTCTTCCTTCATGCTGGGCACAGTGACCAAGAAAGCAGGCCCAGGGATGTGGGGGACATGCCTGGCCACCAGCTTGCTGTCGTATGCAGCAGCTTCTACCTGCTCGCCTGTCCTTCCCCACAGCATCTCTGGGCTTCTACCGCGTTCTGTAGAAGTCCGGGGCTCAGTGACAACCAGAGAGATAAGAGTCTCAGAGGCTCCCAGGAAGTTCTTGGCCTGGCAGACGTAGTCTCCAGAGTCCAGGTGGGACACGGCAGGCAGGCCCAGCAGCGTCCAGCGCGTGCCGTCACTGGAGACTTCCTGGTGCACTGAGAGGAAAGAAGCATATGTGGGAGAATGAATGGACCCATCTTCCCCAAGCTTCCTTCCAGGGCCAAGTTCACAGTCCCTGGACTGCTGAAGACCCTGTCATCGCAGAGCCTAGGAATGATCTGCCTCCTAAATCTGATAGTTCCAACTGTGTTCTTCAGGGCTCTGGAGTTCTTCAGAGCTGACCCCTCAGGCGCTCTGGGGTAAGGTGTGTCGGGATGGACCTGCAGCAGAGGTGCAGCTGGCAGTGCTCTGCCCGCCCCACCCAGCCCCACGCTACTTCAATTGGAGCATCTCCAACTTTTTGTCTTAGATATGGAGTTCCTTATACCATTGTGTTTGTAAATTGATTTCAGACCCACAGTTCTAGAGCAATGCTTGCCAATCTAGCTGAGGGAGGCACAGAAGACAGCTGGGAGGGACGTGAGCCTTTCTGGTCTCCTCAACCCCCTCTCTGCATGTGGGTGAGCCCTGACTCCTGAAATCCCACCCCCAATTCGTTCCCATCCAGGTCCAGAGATGAACCATCTCTGTCTACACAGCTAAAAGAGCACGTGCTGCAGAGATGGCCACATTGCATTAGATTCCCAGCTGCTCCTTGTAAGAGCTGTGTGATGTGGGCCAAGCATCTAGCCTCTCATAAGATAAAATTTTACCTGTATGTAAAGTAAGGACACTTAGGTTGTTTTTCTAAAGTTCAGGGACATTAAGTGCATTGTACAAGTGGCTCGTGAAGAGTTCAATAAATGGTAACTACTGTCATTAGTTACTCCTAGTGATACCAGCTTAATATTTACAACTGGGAAAGTTACTATAAATATTAAATACACTTAAAGAGTATTTTCTACCAAAATTTTGCTGTCCTCAGGGTGGGCCCTGAGTCTCCAATAGAGTGGCTGGTGGAATACAATAGGACAGGCTAGGAGCTATCATCATCACTGAAGTCACTGTTCCCATGTCCTAGCTCCGGGTGGGACCTCCTCTCAGACAGAATGGGAGTAAACGGCCTTGTTCGGATAACCTTCTTGCCTCTGCCCATCAGAGACAGTGACCCACCTACCCCAGCCGGATCTCAGCACAACAGCCCCTGTGGCTCACACACCTGTGCCGTTGAGGGGGTGCCCGTTGGCCCTCCTCCAGCTCATCTCGGGCCCAGGGACCCCTGTGGCCCCACAACGTAGCAATACGGTGCTGCCCACAGGGGAATTGATGCTGCCCACTCCTGGACGGAGCTCTGGACTCTGGCACTTCCTCAGTTCCAGCTGGCTGAAGGCCACTCCGGCCAGGCTGTGAGGGCTGGCACACCTGAGCCTGGCCTCTATGAAGGCCAGGTTTGGGACCCAGCCTTCCAGGAAGTGGACCAGGTTATAGAGTCTGCAGTCACACACCCAGGGATTGTCCTGCAGCCCTGCAGGGATGAGAGAGAGAAGGCAGGAGGTGAGCCCTAGTTATTCAGATCCCCAGGCCCCAGTGCCCCTCCTGCTCAGGGGAGGTAAGGCAGGTCCTGCCTCAGTCAGCAGGACGAGCCTCCAGGCCCAGTTTCTCACCTTGCCATCTGTGCAAACTTAAACCTGGGCCTTCATCTTAAATAATAGCAATACTCTCCATTTAGGGCTGCTATAAACATAAAGAAAGAAAAATCATATGACCCAGTGGGCCATACAGCATACCAATAAAATTAGCATTTTCTCCTGCCATTCTCAGACGGAGCCTTTCAGGCTGCTGGCCGAGCAGTGAGTATTTCTGCAGTAAGTGCAAAATGCCAAAACCCGTTTCTAGAAATGCTTCCGATCCCTGCTCTGTGACCCTTGTCCTCCCAGTACAGACGACACTTTCAGCATGACCCCAGCAATGATGGTGGCTGTTCTAAGCCACGGTCCTTTGGACACAGGCTGAAAAGGGGGTAAGAAGAGGAGCGAGGAGACCAGGAAATAAAATCCTACATTATATTCCAGCCCATTTACTTTAAAACTTAACGTCTTTATAGAGCTGGAAGCAGGCCACTGCACCTCCACTGCCGAAGAATCTTCAACAGACAGAGGGGTATCGTGTGTCCTCAATTCTAAGACACAATTCCTTTTTATATATTTGCATTTCTGAAATGCAAAACAAATGCATATAATGGAATGTCCTTTTTAAACCCCAACAACTATTATTAAATCTGACAGTGTGTCTGATAACCAATGACATCTTGTACATTTACATCCACATGTTTAATATATTTGGAAGGGGAAATGTCAAGGATTGGAGGGGTTCCCTGGTCGGGTAGTGGCTAGGCTTCAGCACCCTCGATGCCATGGCCTGGGTTCTATTTCCAGCCAGACAACTACCCACCTCCCCAAAAAATGTCAAGGGTTGGGGAGGCTGCATTCAGCACTAGCTGGGAGGATGCCAGTTCCTTCTCCCACACCACCCCCTCACCCCATCCTACTGGTGACTGCTTCCCTGTATCACTGCTTAAATGCATGTAATGATATATCTGCACCCCAAGATTCATCACTGCCTGGCTCTGGTGGTGAGCTCTCTGGCTTTCACCTGTTACAACTGAGTCCCCAAAGAATGAATGCAAGGGGCAAAGTTAAAAGACAGTGAGACTCTCACCCATCAGATTGGCAAAAGTTAAACATTTTGGCCATTTTAACTGCTAGGTACATAAGGGAATAGGTTTTTCACCTAGTGCAGCATGCATCCCCAGCTCCTAGAACTGTGCCTGCAAATTCATATGCACTCAAATAAATGTGCAGAGTGAACGTACGCGTGGGTGGGCTCACACAGTGATGGTGGAGCTGAGAATTGGGCCAACCACATTAGAAACTAATGTACGCACTCCAAGAACTAGCAATTCTACCTCTCAATTTCTGTCCTAGAGAAACCTTTGTCTAGCTGCATTGTCAACAAACAGTGTTCTCTGAAAAAGAAAAGAAAAGAACAAAAAAGAGAATGTTCTCTGTAACATCATAGGTATTGACAAAATAATGAAAATAACCTAAAAGTTCATTAAAGGGGCAATGGCTAAATAAACTGTAGTATAACCATACTATTGAATATTATGCACTAGTTTAAAATTATGAAGTTGATCCACTTGTATTAACTAACAAAGATCTCCTAGACATACTACTGGGTGAAAAGTTAGTGTTGGTTGATATGTATATACAATATGATAAAATTTCTATGTGCATGTTTGTAGATGTAAGAGATAAGGAACATGCAAATAAACATACTTGTGGCTACTTTTTAGAAGGGGGAGAAGACACTAGAATCAGAAGAGGGGACAAAAGGGTCTTTAGCCTTTTCTGTAATGGTTTAAATGTTTACATCTATTCATGTATGAGTTGGGTGAGTAAAATTAATTTTGCAGAGTGAGTAATGCCCCCACCTGTTACCTTCTGGGCCAGGCCTGTACCTCGGGCAGAAAAGGAGATCTGGCTCACTTGGTAAGGCACAGGAACAGGACAGAACCAGAGAGAGAGGTCAGTTGGTGTAACCCATTCAACTCTGCTTTGGGAAACTGAGTCTCAGGGGCTGTCTCCTGGCCGTGTGACTTAGAAGGTCTCTTGTTCCTCATTTCCTTATTTGTAGCCCTGGGTCAATACCCCTTGATCTGGCTGCCTGACATGGTTGTTGACATAGAATTACTGGGCATGAGGAGGGGGGAAGGACACTCAGTTAAATTTGATTTTCAAATAAACAACAATATTTTTCCATATCAATACTTCCCTAGACAATGTTTTGATTTGTTTTGGTTTTTTGTTTTGTTTTGTTTTGTTTTATCAAGTGAGAAAGTTTGTAAGGTGGATGGAGCTGGATGGGGCTTGCTGTGTCCTGTCCTGCTTCCAGGATGTGAGGCTCCCAAAGAGTCCCTCCTTAAGAGACCCTCCTAGGCCTCAGGACAGGAGTGCCCCAAACCACTCTAAGATTGCTGCAGCCCCCAATGCTGGACCCCATCTGAGCCAAGTCAGGCTCCAGGCACTCCCCACCCAGAGGCATGTTTTTTGATACTCCCCACCTCAACTCTCTGCAACCCACTCATCTGTCCTTCCCCTGTCTTATGATATGTATGAGAGGAGTGTTAGGCCCAAACCCTCCACTTACTACCCCCCAGATTATGTGTGCTCATCTATAAAACAGAGGGCATTGCATTTGCACTATCTACCCCTGCGATGTGGTGAGGGTCATAGGAGGGGGCAAGAGGGTGTTTTGAGGACTCATCAGTGCCACACCAATGCTGATGGCCGGTAAGGACTGACCAATTAGCAAAGAATATGGAAAGACCTCGTCCACAGGGCTCAGAGGAATCTCTCAGGGGGGCGGGGGACTCAGTGCTCTGAAGACTGTTGAAAGCTGAGTTCCCCTGGAGGAGACTGAGAGGGAGATCAGTGTGCAGTATGTTTATTAAGGGGCAAGGGAGAAAGATAGCAGGAGAGAGACATGGAGCTGTGATGCAGGCCTGGTGAACTCCTGTGGGACTGTGGAGTTGAAATCCCCCATCAGAGTTGTGGCTGGGCTTTGAGATTCCCACCTGAGAGACCGCTGAATGGAAACTGTCCCCAGAAAATGGGTATGGCCTTGGGCAAGGCTGCTGTGTAGCTGAAGCTTTCCCTGACAGGCTGACAGCTGCAGACGGCTGCTGACAGCACCCGCAGAAGCTGAATGGCACGTCACCGTGCCTGCCACTCGTATCTACTGTGTACTGAGCACTGTCTTTACACCCACAACGTTAACCTTTTGAGACAGCTGTTTTTATCATCCTCTCTTTCCTAAAGGAAACCAAAGACTAGCAGCGAGTAGGAGGCAGAGCTGGAATTTGAACTGCTGAGTCTGACTGGGCACTTGAGTACCTAAACCTGCCAATATGTGCCTTTCATTCAATCCCTACTCAAATTCAGAAGGCAGGTGGGATTTCTATTTTTCCAGATAAAGAATTGAAACTCAGGCTTCGTATGGTGCCTAAGCCCCCAAGGCAGTTTCAAGTGAAGGATGCCCTCTCTTACCTAGGACCAGCCTGGCACGGTGGCCTGGAAGGAAGGGCCCAGTCTGCAGATGAGCCCAGGTGGCCAGCAGTTCCTGCGGGAGTCTCATCAGCTGGTTGCTGGAGAGGTCCAAGAAGGTGAGGTTCCCCAGGAAGCCCGCGGCCTCCGGTGGCACCGCGGAGAGGAGGTTAGCCTGCAGGTCCAGCAGCCGCAGCCGGGGGGCGTCCCTGAGCGCCGTCCAAGGGAAGGCGGCCAGGCGATTCCCAGGCAAGCGAAGCTCTCGCAGGCGGCGCAGGCCCCGCAGCATCAGAGCACTGAGGTCGCTGAGGGCGTTGTAGGGCAGCCACAGCTGCTCCAGGCGGCCCAGCGGCCGGAAGGCCTCCCCGGGCACCCTGCGAATGGCTGTCCGTTCCAGGCGCAGTCTGGAGGTGTCTGGAGGGACAGATGCTGGGGGCAGGGTCATGTCAGGGTCGTTGCACACCACCGTTCTGGTCACAGAAATGAGGGACATGTGAGCGAGGGTCCTGTTGGGTCGGAGATGCCCACTTCCTCTACCTTCAAGAGGCCTCCTGGTCTGCATGGGAGTACGTGGTAGCACACCCAGGCTCCAAGCTGTGCTGAACCCTGGAGATGGTCGGGGGACAAGCAACCTCCTGTTTTCTCTTTGGGGAAATTCTCGCTTTCAGAGCCTTTCACAGGGGCCTGGGAGGGCCATTTGGTCTTGGTCACCGGCAGGAAGGACCCCAAGCTTAAATTCTCATGTCCCAGGACAACCCACACTTCCTGCAATGCACTAAGAATGAATAGTGTTCATAAATACCGAGATCATCTTGTGCATTGCCCCACTGCAAATAGGTGTTAAAAGCATTCGTTTTCTAAATGTTACCTCAGTTTTTGTAATTGTTTTGGCTTTCCTTTATCTCACACACACACACACACACACACACACGAAGGGCATCAGAAATGGAAGACGTACACAGGGTGCCTCAACCCTCTCCTGACCGAGCAAACATGGGATGTTCAAGGTGGTTAAGAGCTGGGACTTGGCAGCCCTGCTACTGAATTCACATCTGGGCTCACCACCTGCTAGCTTTACGTCCTTGAGTATATTACAAACACCTCTATTTTCCTCAGTTTCCCAGTAAGAATAGACTCCACGTCACAGGGTGACTTGGGGGTCCAAATGGGGTCGTGTAGGTACCAGCTCTGCTTATCTGTTGCCAGTAGGAGCCCAGTGCTATTGACCACTGTTGTAAATTTCTGAATCTCAGTATTACAGATAAATCAAGTCAGTCTTACCAGCTTTTTCCAAGGCACCTTCTACCCAAAAAGTGATGTCTTAGATCTGGATCTATGAAGGCATTAAGGCAGAGAATAGAGAAATAACAGGAAGCAGTCCTACCCTCAAGAAACCTATGTTCTATGCTATCACAGAGAGCAGCACACTAGGTAAGAAGGGAAGGGTTCTCAGGAAGATAAAACTTAGAGGCTGGGCACCTCATGCAGCACCTTGTGCAGCCCCAATTTCACCTGGAGGACTTCTCTACTCACAGTGAAGGGGGTTTGTGTTCTGTTTTGCTGAGGGAGATTGTTCTCTTGTAATATCGTAGTGTATTGCTCCTATCAGGCCTTCCTGGCTAACACTCACACTCCACCAGCATTTATTAGCTTAACTCACATATTCTGCTCCAAGTTGGCTGGGCCTGGCTTCTTTTCTCTTCCAGCAATGTTCATAAGAAGCCCAGTTACTTTCCACCCACTCGTGTTCTTCAAATATACATAGAACCCCTACTGAGTGATGGGTGCTGTGAAGATTCAGAATATGAAATTCACAGCCCTTGTACCCATGCAGCTTATAATCTAGTTAAGGAACTAGGAGCCTTGGAGGCAATGAAATTTTCAATTGCAAAGAAGAGGGTCTGAATACAGGTGGGAGGAAGGGGTTTGATGAGAAAACAGGTCTTGGAAGGGGGAGAAAATGGTCAAGGGAGAGCTCAAAGGAACCAGTAAGACCCCAGCACATGCGAGCAAGTTGGGCACAGTGGGCACAAAGAACATGGAGATGTACCTGTCCAGTGCCTAGATGGCCCCCTATAACCCTCGCACCCACAGAACGTGCATTCTGTTTATGACTGTGGGAGTGTGGAGAAGGGGGAGCACCCAGGCTGCTCAGAAGTAAGGGCTGGGCCCTCTGAGAGGCCTTGCTTAGAGGTGGGGCTGGGCCCTCTGAGAGGCCTTGCTTAGAGGTGGGGCTCAGGAAGGTGTCTGAGACTGAAGGAGGCTTAGTCTGACTGCACAACCTATGCCCATGGCCACTACAGCCTTTCATGGCCTCATGCCCCTCATAGGAACTCCATGCACATGGGCTGGTGCATATCAGCCATGTAGACTGATAGTGAGACCTCTGATGGCCGCTGGCTGACATCAGAGGACCTGGAAACTGCCTTCGGTATTTCATTTTCTATCCTAAGGCAAAACTGCTAGCAGAAGCCCTCCCCTTGTCCCTGTCCATGACAGCATCACCAACAAGGAGAGTTCTAGAAGTGGAACTGAAGCCCTGGATTCTAGCACCAGCTCTGCCACTGATGCTGTGTGGCTTTGAGCCCTGCGCTCTCTGTGGGTGGCAGGGGAGGCTCTTCATCATGCTGGTCACACTGTCCTTGGCCACGGGCTATTTCCTGACCTGCTCAGGGCTCAGCCTTGGCTTCTGGGGAGAGGATCCTTACCTCTGATGATCTATATGAGTTGGAGCATTAGAGATTTAAGCCAAAAATGGAGCTCTTTCTGTTCTTGAAACCACATAGGGTTTCCTTTCTTAGGGGTGCCTCTCCCTTCTCTGCCTCCCCTCCACACCCATTGCAGGATCACTGAAAAAGTTGCACTAGTAACATTGCTACCCTGACAGAAACTATCAGTGACTCCCAACACCAATCAAAGACAAGGGAGAAAGGAAGGAAAAATTCCAGAAAAATTGGAAAGATGATGGGAAAGAAAGGCCCTGAGCCAGGGGCTGAAATCCTTGAGCAAGTTGGGAAATGCAGTGTTTATTGATGGATAAGCTGAGGAGGTCAGAGGAAAGATGACTTAAAGACAGCTGAAGAGAAAGAGAAAGCGAGCCATGGTGAAAGAGCACAGGTCCACAATCCCCAGCATCCTGAGAACGTCCACGGAGGAGGAGGAAGAGAGGATGCAGGAGCTCTCAGCACTCAGATGGGGAGATGGAAAGAGTCAAACAGAGGCTGAGGAGAGAGCAGTGCTTGTCTGCAATGGAATGAGCAGTCCTGGCCTTTCAAGGAGCTCCTAGAAAGGGGCTGAGGCTCTTGGGGGCTGTGCCAGAGGAGACTTGAAGAGGAGCATGAGGAGGCAGGTGGTCCCATCCTGGGCTAGGTAGTAAGAAATACTTGGAATCTCATTGGACACTACTAGGAGGTAAGGCAAGAAAATATGAGAGGCCTGGGAAAGAAGAGGCTGGGGAGATGTAAGAGGATGATGGGAAGGAGGGAAGGAAGGAAGGAAGGAAGGAAGGAAGGAAGGAAGGAGAAAGAAGTAAGGGGGCAACTTCCTGGACCCTCAAGATGGTTCCTCTCTACCAAGATCCTGGAGGAGGACTCAGGAAGGATTTCCCGGAGCTGGTCCACCTGCGCCCCACCCCCACCCCATGTGAAAGTACCTGGAACTTCATAGGCAGAGCCATGCCCTGCTGGCTGGACAATAATGCAGTGCAGACCAGCCCCATGCAACCCCTGGGCCTCAAGGCCTGGGAGATGAAGGTCTCACCCGGCTACACTCTGAGGGCCCTGCATCCAGTCCTCCCAACCCAGCCGAGCTGTACAACGATGGGGGTTGGGCTTCTCATCCCACACCCTGGTGCCATACCTGGCCTTGCTGCCATCGCCCAGGAGGTGGAGGCTGCAGCTGCACCGAGAGGGGCAGGAACCCCAGGCCTGGGGGGACCCCCCGAGTGCCAGGAGCCAGAGCATGCCCACTGCCACCCTCATGGCTCCTGGCTCTTTGGTAGCCCAGGCAGGGGCCTGTCCCTGGACTACTCTGTCCTGCTTGCCCAGCAAGCCCAGCAGCTGCCCACTGGCTCCTCACCTCCCATCCCCCACCTCCGCCTGAGGCCATCAGATAAACAGGGACAGGCTGGGGATTAAAGAGGGGAGCTCCTCTCCTCTCCTCACAGCACTCAGCGGCTTATTGCTTCCTGGAACCACTCAGTCCTGAGGGTGGGGGTGGGGGAATCCCCTTATGGAGCAATAGCCCCAGGCCCAGAGAAGCCAGGGCACAACAAGGTGGGGCAGGCACTCACCCAGCGGCAAGTGGCTGCTGGACCAGCTGGCTGAGCTGCCCACCTGACAAACCACCCTGTACCAGCCAAGCTGTGGGTAGCACAGACATCCCAGGGCACCTGGGCACGTAGGACATGAAGATAGACCTTGGCCTCTGATAAGGGCCATCAGAAATTCCTTCCTGTGACACTCTTTAGTAGTGAAAAAGCAATGAGATGAAAATAGTAAAGAGTCTGAGCTCCAGGGCCATGCTGCCTGGGTTCAAATCGAGCTCTTCTCTTTAGGGGCCATGACTTTGCTAAGTCACACTGTCCCTCTTGGCCTCTGTGTCCTCGTTTGTTAGTTTACTCCCAGTGTTTATGAAAATTTAACAACTCAAGTTTCCCAGGCCCTGACAGCCTACAGAAACAGAAGCTCTCTCATGGGTATTAATTAATAGTAAGGACCTAGTTTCATTGGCACTTACATGTAACTGCTTATGGGAGCTAGGAAGATTCAGATATTTCAGAGAGACCTCACAAGTGCTGCCCGTGGGCTCATGGACTCTCCTGACCTTCCTGAATTCCCCGTGGACAGCCCATCCCCGAGCCCTCCTGTCTGAGCCAATCCCTTCTAGCCATTGCCACCAAAGCCAAAGGCAGAGGTATCTCCACATGAGGGCAGATTGTGTCCCTCTCCTCAAGTCACCATACTCTGAAGAGAGTCCCAGAGCAGGATCTCATGAAGTTTTTGGAGAAGGTACATTCAATTTCTACTCATCCCATCATAGATACCACCTTTCACTCATTCATTCTTTACATTTGATTCCAAGGCTTTGCTTTCTGGACCAGCATGCCCTACCTGGTTCCTCTGGCTTTTTCAGAAGGTTTCTCAGTCCCTCGTGCCCATGGGCCTACATAGGCCAGAACCAGTGACCTGTAGCCAAGGTGGATATGTGGGGCCCAGTGCACACATGAAATGCCTGGCTCTGTGCCGGGCCTGCTTTGACAACATTGGGTTCCAGAAAATGTTCACATCCCTTCCTTTCTCCAGTCCAGCCAATATGGCTTTCTCAGTGCTTCCCTCCTCTACCTCCTCTTCCCTAAACCAAAGCCCAGCCCGGCCCATTTCCACATCTCTGCCTTTCCCTCCTCCTGCTTACCTAGCTGAACTCCACCCTGATTCCTAGCCCTGTGCTACTTTTTTTCTTCTTTGAAGTCATTTGTGATCTTACAGGCATGAGAAAGCCCTGACATGTGTTTTCACCAGTAATACAAGATAGAAGTTGGGAAAAGTCAGGGGACCTTTCTGTGGTAACTAGGTTATCAAGGAAGGCTTCCAGGACGATGTGGACATGAGTTCAGCCCTACAAGGTGCTTAGGCTTGGATACAAGAGGAAAGGCACAGGAAACAAATGTTTATGAAATAAAATCAGCTGCTTGACCAGGAGCCCCAGGGGACAGGAATTGGAGTTTTTGTGAATCACTGTGTGACCTCTGTCCAGTTCTTAACTGCTTTAAGCCTTACTTTGCTCATATGAAATGGAAAGTATGATGGCCTCTCGTCCATGGAGCTGTGGGAATTATGAGTTCTGTTAGCACAGTGAGCACTCAATAAACATTGGCTGATGTACTAGTTGATATATTGCTGATAGTACTCTGGGCTTTGGTATCTTTATCTGAAAATGAGTTAAATTGCTCTTGCTTAGTGTTTCCTGATGCAAATTTCACCACAAGCCAGTGCATAATTTGTACCAGCACATCACTTGTAGAAGCCAAAGCTCTTAGTGGTTTGTGGACCACTTACAAAAAGACAGCAGCCCCTTTGTCCCAAGCCAGTGCCTTGGGAGACTTTGAGGCCTGTGTACTGAAGTGCTCTTTGGAGAGTCAGAAAGTGCAGCCCTGAAGGCCATATTCATGATGTGTTCATCTAACTAAGTCTTACATAGGCCATGTGAAATGCTTACATTGCAAAGGAGGAAACAGAGACGACCACAGTTATCCTACCCCAGGGCACCTAGTTAGTTAATGGCATATTCCAAACCAGAACCCCAGTCTCTGGTCCCAGTTGTGGTTCTTTCTATGATAGCAGATGCCTTCCCAGCCACCATTCTTTCCCCCTTGCTGTGAGTACATGCATGTGGTTGTAGTATAGGCATTCAGCTTGTGAGCACCTACAAGTATGGCTGGCTCCTAACCAGTTCTCCAGCATGGCCGCAGCTCAGATCCCTCCTTTCACTCCCCACCCCTCCCCTGGTTATGCAACTCTTTTCTAATTCGGCTCTCAGCCACACACCAGTTGGATTCTGGATCTTAATCTTGTCTGGTAGGGCTGAAATGAATGAGATACAGCTCCATTCTGGCTTCACAAAGGCTGAACTGTCTAACTGGTGAATGGACTCCTCCCACATGGGCCAAGAGGATGATTTGGGAGGAGGGGCAGGAAGAAGGAGTCCAAGGTCTCACATAATCACCTGCATGCGACAGCACAGCACGTGGGCTGGCCCTTTAAAAGGGAGGGCCTGGCTTTGACAAGCGGAAGAAGAGCCAGGCCAGCTGGGAGGAAGGGAAGGATGGCAGAGCCCAGGTCCCTGCCTCCTGGATTTGGGGAACTGGAGGTGCTGGCTGTGGGGACAGTGCTGCTGGTGGAAGGTGAGCCAGGCAGGACCTGGGGTGGAGTGGGGACCCAGTGAGCTCCCAGAATCCTGGCCACAACTGTGAAGCTGGCATGGAGAGGTCCCCAAACCCTACTCCTCTGTGCCTGGACCCGTGGGGGCTTCTGATGACTGTACCTGTGGTATGTAACTTGTAGGCTGGGAGACAAGAAGGAGGAGCCAGGCAAATGTCAGGGATGGAGACACTTTGAGAGGGGCACACCTGCCTAGAGCATGACCAAAACCAGGCCTCGGGTCTTTTCATGTCCCTTCAACTGGGAGAAAGTTTAATCTACTCCCTGGAAATCCTGCTAAGAATCTTGTACAAGATCAGGCCCCTAGCAGGTTCTAGAGACAGACAGCTATGCCACCTGTGTGACTGTAACCAAGTCACTCAAGCTCTGTGGCCCTCAGTGCCCTGACATTCCAAGTGCGTGATGGTGAAGGTTAGATGGGATCATGGGTATAAAGTGCTAGCTGAGAAAGACACTTGAGGATTTAAGTTCATGCCCTCTCAGCCTCTCCAGCACCTCCATTACTGACACCATGTCCATTCCTTTGGCCCTAAGCATTCCCATTCAAGGAGCGGCCTGGGCCTTAGCCCAGAATCCCTGGGACGCCCACTGAGGCGAGAGCTGGGACTGTAGAACCTGGAGCTGGGCCAGCCCTAGACTAAGGTGTTGGGGATGCAGCCCTTGCTCAGAGCAGATCCAGAGAAATCATTAGCACATTTTCTCATCCAATCAGACTGACCGTGGAGAGGGAGCAGCAACCACAAGGCTAGTCCTGGCCACCGGGCCCCTTTTCCTCTCTTCTGGGGACCCCACAATCTGCCATCCTCTAAGTCATTAAACATGCCTTGAAATTCTATCGCTGACTGTCTTTGCACATGCTGTTCCTCTTTCTAGAATGCTCTTCTGTACCCTGTCCTCCTAGTAAGTGTTCACAGGTTTGAAGACAAGATCTTTTCTCATTCCTCACTTTGGATGGGAGAAGCTGAGGCTCAGAGAGCAAAAGGCATGACCAAGTTCAAATTTAATGTCACATCTGTCTGCTACCTGAGACCACCCCCTTCAAGTTCACCTCGCTGCCTGGTGTCCTGGGCACTTCCCAGCTCTTACAAACCCACCTCCTCTCTGAGGCTTTTCCTAACGTTGCTCCATAACCATTAGAAAAGGCATTTTGGAATTTGAAAGACTTAAATTCGACTTCCATCTCCACCACTTCCTAGCTGTGCACTTAGGGCAAAGTTAGCTAGCATGTCCAAGCCTCAGTTTCCCAACTGTAAGTGAGGAGGCCGGCATCCAGGTGAAGACCAAGTGAGAGGCTCCATATAAAGTGCTGAGCACCCTGCTGCACGTGATGAATGCTGGGTGGCTGTCGGCGATTGTGGTTGTTCTAGCAGGAACCATGTTGTGCTTTACTGGTTTCCTTCGTTCTCTTCTGATTAGATTGTGAGTGGAGGAAGGCCGGGTGTGCATCCTGTGGCTTTCAGTATCTCCGAGGGCCAGACCACCTCATAGGTGTTTGATGAACTGCACAGAGGGGCTTGCTGGGGCTCTGTCTGCCCCAGGCCCCTAGTTCTGACCCCAGGTGTGCCTCACCAGCCCTGATGCAGCCCCCACCTTCCTTTCAGCTCTCGTCGGTCTCGGCCTCAATAGCTTGACCATCCTCTCCTTCTGCAAGTACCCAGAGCTGCGGACCCCCAGCCACCTGCTGGTGCTGAGCTTGGCTCTCGCCGACAGTGGGATCAGCCTGAATGCCCTCGTCGCAGCCACATCCAGCCTCCTCCGGTACCAGCCCCTTCCCCAGTCTCTGGGCTCTGGGGCCTGACCTCTGGGCAGCCAGACCAGAGTCATTCTTTCTATGAAGAGAAAACTGACCCTAGGGGAGAGGGTGGGTTGGCTGAACTAGGCTAAATTTAAATTCCAGACTATTCCCCAAGAACCATAGCCCATTTCTGGAGCACAGGAGCTGCTCAAACCTGACCAACGGAGCTGGCTGACTGTAGAGATTAGTGCATGAATCCTGTAACCAGGCTGCCTACATTTTAATCTTGGATTCATTATTTCTATCCCTTAGCTTCTTCTATAAATTGGATATTATCAACTAATTCATACTGTAATTTCAAGTAGTGATTGTTATTCTTCGTAAATAACTTAAAACAATATTTATCACTGAATTAGCCCTAAATAAGTGTGTGTGAAAGCAAACAGGATTTTGACAAGTGTCTAAGACTTCCTTATATGCAAACCGGGGTCTTCATGGCCTCAGAAGGTGTTTATAAGATTGTTTCCTTAAGTGGACTTAACATTCGGTCCATAGATGGAAGCTAGAGCCCATCTGAGTGT
>PVJL010017669.1:0-17715 GCA_004026885.1 Lyroderma lyra
GATGGATGGATGGTGGATGGATGATGGAGGATGGATGGATGATGTGTGGGTGATGGGTGGGTGGATGACTGTGTGGGACACAGGTGCAAGGGGCTAAGAATGGACACCCCCTTCCTTCCTCAGACCCCCCAGCCCCCATCCCAGGCCCCCCAACCCCTTTTCTCCCACAACCTCCAAACCGCTCTCCTCCCAGAGCCCCCACCTTGCTCTTGGGCCAGCATTAAGGAACGAGGAGAGGGAGTGGGGCCATGAGCTGTCTCTGTGTGACCCCGAACCCATAGAGCGTGCAGTGCCGAGAGTGACCCCCAATGTCCGCTGTGTCCCATCTGGTGGGGACATCGATAGTGGGGAAGGCAGTGCATGTGCGCGTGGGGGGCGGACGTGGGAATCCTCTGTCCCCCAACTTAATTTTGCTGTGAACCTGCATGTGCTCTAAAAAGAGCCTCGAGGAAGGAGGGGCGGAGTGGAGATCGCAGGTGGGACCGTGGTCCCCGGGCTCAGGAGGCCGTGGAGGGCGAGTTGTCACTGAGGGCAGGGATGAGTCCCACGGCGGCGCTCAGTGCGGGCAGTGAGGCCTGAGATGGCACAGGCATGTGGCCCCCAGCCCCCACAAGCCAACTGGGACCCAAGACCACTGCTCAGGCCTGTGCCCACGAGTCCCTGCGTGGGACACGCCGGGCGGCCCTGGCTCTGAGCACAGCTCTGCAGCACCCGGGCGCCTCCGCACGTCTGCAAGCATCTCTGACCGAATGTGATGGAGGCCGAGTTATTTGCACAAGAAATGTTTCAAGTAACAAAAGCAGCCGTGAGTGTCCCCAGGCTGAGAGTGGGGACTGGGCCCCCGCCAGCGCCTTGTCCTCCTGCCTCACCTTCCTCCGTGACAGCTGGTGGCAGCGAATACGAGTGGGGACTCGAAGTCCCACTCCCACCTGGGGTGAAGGGGGCAGTGGAGGGTCAGGCTGGTGGGAAGGGAGCAGCCAGACCCCCCGCCGTGCTCAGGAGGGCAGGGCTCTGGGGGGAGGGGGCTGAAGAGGGGCCACAGCTCTCTGCACACCCAGCTGTGCCAGGAGCGGGGACAGGGAAAGAGGGATGACCGGTTATTTACAGCCCTGCCGTCCTCCTTCCCCTTGTAAAGGTGCAGAGCTGGGGGACCAGCACGGTCAGCCCAGGGCTGGGGGGTGAGGCCTCGTCAGGGGACAGGACGGGGACCAGGCCCTCCCGTGTCTCCTCGCGGTGGCTCCTAACGTGGACACTGCCCTGGTGTTCTGCTCGCCGCTGCGGCGATGCGGGTCAGTGGCCCTGCGGCCAGTGCTCCTGCTCAGGGCGAGCGCGGCGCCAGGCCCCGTGACGCAGACCCGTCACCCACGCGGCACCTGCGTGTGGAGCGCGGCCCTGGGCTGGGCGCTGGGCCGCCAGGAGCAGCAGCGGCAAAGGCGTCGGTGGGTGTGACTGGACCGTTTGGGGTGCAACAGGACAGGCTCGGTGACAGATGTGCTTGCGGTTGTGTGAGGAGATGGCCTCCTCAGGGCGTCCTGGAAAACGTGCCGGTTCTGAAACGTACCCGGGAGCCGGTGTTAGTAACGGTCCCATCGGTTGTGACGAGAGGTGGCTGAGGCCGGGGAAGGTAACGTGTCCTCGCTGCACCGCCCCTGCAGCTGTCACCACGTTTGAAGTGCTTTTAGCATAAGAGACAAAAAGAAAGTGAGGGGAACGGTTTTCCACGAAGTCGAATCGTGTGAAGACGGGGATGCACCGTTCTGTCCGACAAAGCGCCCGCTGGGGACAAAACGAGCAGGCGACAGGGACCGTGACAGCTATGACACAGGACAGGCGACAGGGACTGTGATGACTGTGACACAGGACAGGTGACAGGGATCGTGACGGCCGTGACACAGCACAGGCGATGGGGACCGTGACGGCCGTGACACAGCACAGGCGACGGGGGACAATGACACAGGATACAGGACACAGGACGGGTGGCACAGCCTCAGAGTCTGTGAACAAGTGACCGGCCTGCAGGCAGGGAGGACGTCACAATGCCGGTCTCTCCCCATGAGTGACAGACTAGTAGGACGACACGGCAAGTGTGTCAAGGACTTCGAGGATCCAGTCACAGGGCTCTCGGGGGACGACGTCAGACTGATCCACCCCGGGGCGCCGAGGGCAAACCGCTCTGGGCACCCCGAAACTGTGCGATCCGTATCGTCCAGAGCCCCCCCGGCCACCGGGCAGTAACGTGAGGGACGACCGATGGAGGGGGATCGCTGAGCGCGTCGGTGGGACCGAAACAACACAACTCGCTGTGACGTGGGACACAAGGACACAATCAAAGCGAATAAAAATTCCGAGGAACTTGGATCGGAACGAACGGGGGGACGTCACGTGTTCGTGGAGCGTCGCTGAGTCCCGTGAAGAATTTATGATTTAAAATCTGTGTTTCAGGGACAAAAATGAAGCTACGTCTTCAAGACAGGAAATCAGAAAAGACCACACAGCAGCTGCTCCCCCATCCACAAAGTTGGGGGGCAGTAAAGAGGGGCTCGCAGAGCAGCGCTTGAAGGCCAGGACGCGCGGGAGACAAAGGCTGACGTCTGAGACGTTTCTGTGACCGTCACCGCGTTGGGGCTAAGGAGGAGACGCGGATCGTGGCACGTGGACCGAAGAGGGTGACGAGCACAGGCACAAAGGAGAGAAGGTGGCATCCCCGCACTCGCCTCGGGGTTCGGGGGGAGACCACGAGGAGGGGCGCTCTCCGGAAGAGGCTAACGTGCCTGACCCGAGCCGACGTGACAGAGAGGGCCTGTCCGAGCGGGGCCGTCCGGGCTCACTGGCGTGCGCGTGCCCTCGGGGCCGGCGGGCCGGGAGCTGGTGAACGAACACGTGCGCTGGGTCTGAGCTTTGTCCAAAACTGGACAATGGCGTCACGAGGGAGGACGGTCTCCGGCCTGTGCCGTGTGTGACCGCACACGCCCACGTCCTAAACAAGCCGTCCGGCAAACCCCAACGCGTGTTGGAACGGTTACTCGGGGAGGGGTGACTCCTCCTCGAATGCGTGGGGGCTGGGAGTGGGCCCGGGAGGTGCCCCCGTCCGCGGTGAGAAGACAAAATTTACACGGACGAATGAGCGTGTAGGGAACTGCGTAAAAACAACCAAACGAACCCCAAATTCTGGATTAAAAATCGATCAGAAGGTTAGTAATTACTGGGAACTCCCTTAATTCAGGCGGCACCATAAAGCCCTGCGGTGACGGTCACACTCAGGAGAAACCTCGCAGACGTCCCAGTACAACCAGACAAGTGTGTTCATTAGCTGTCACCTCCGCTGCCGCCCCCCGTGGCATTGGCGGCCCCGACCGTGGACGAGTGACATAAACGGTCATTTCTGCGGATAACGAGCCCGTGCACAGAAACCTTGGCGAGAACAGACCCAATTACTGAGCTAATGAGGGTCGGCTGCCCCTCCGACGCGAGGGCCAGTGCGCGCCACCCCACGGCGGAGCACCCCAGCCCCATCCAGCGGGCACCCGCACGCCGAGTGGCGGGCACGGTCGCAGGACACCACGCTGCTTGCTCCGACGGAGCACGTCCCGGTTTCGTGACGAGCTTTGACACGCGTGGGAGAGGGAACAAGAGGGACTCCACGCGGCCTGCTGGGGTTCCCTCTGGGTCACTTGGAGAACTCGTCAGAACCGGTGCACAAATACGGACTCAGTTCTCACGAAGGAACTGCCATGGGCACCCCCAGCGGGGCGCGAAGGCAGGTGACAAAGTTGTGCAAATGACTCAAGTGGCCGAAGCCGGGTGGGCCGGGCGAGGGAGGGGGCGGCAGCGGCTGCGGGGCAGGAGGGGCCTCGGCTCAGACGCACACGGAGGTGAGCGTCCTCCCGCCCTCTGTCTCTGTCTCTGTGTCTCTCTCTGTCTCTGTCTCTGTATCTCTTTCTGTCTCTGTCTCTGTGTCTCTCTCTGTCTCTGTGTCTCTCCGTCTCTCTGTCTCTCCCTAGCTCTCTCTGTCTCTGTCTCTATGTCTCCCTCTGTCTCTCTGTCTCTCTGTCTCTGTGTCTGTCTGTCTCTCCCTATCTCTCGCTCTATCTCTGTCTCTGTGTCTCCCTCTGTCTCTGTGTCTCTCTGTCTCTGTGTGTCTCCTCCTCTCTCTCTCTCTCTGTCTCTCAGTGTCTCTCACTCTCTCTCTCTGTCTCTGTCTCTCAGTGTCTCTCTGTCCCCCTCCATCTCAGATGACAGGAGGCCACCTCACGGCCTGCAGCCAAGCCCTAAAAGACGTGGACGAGGGACTTCCTCAGACGGGAGGGGGGAGCCCCGCAGGAGAGCTGGGGCTGAGGGGACGCTGGGGGGGACAGGGGACTGCTTTCCTGTGGCATCAGTCCGAGCGTGTGCGCTGCTGGGACGAGAGCTCAGGGCACGCTCCTAGAGGCTTCAGTGCGTGTCACCGCACGTCACTGTTCTCCAAGGGCGGAGGTGAAGGGGGCAGGGCGGGGGGCCCCACCTCCACGACCGGCACCCCAACTCCAGTCTCGTGCCTCACGGCGCTGGTGTTCCAGCAGCGAGAGCCCCGCGGACACGTGCGAGGGGGACACTGAGGCCTGCCAGGGGGGGGGGCAGGAGGAGGGACAAGGAGCAGACAGAGAAAACCCTGCCGTCCTCTGTCACGGTGCACACGGTGACGCCCCGTGTCGTCGTGCCGACGGGACAAAGTGGGACTCGAACCCCGATACGGCGATATCAGCTTTATGAAATACATGGGAGTGATCTAACTGCGACAATGAAAAGACGTCACCGGGATGTCCCCAGAAGAGAAGCAAAGTACTGAGTCTGTCGTGGACATGGGTCACCTGAGAGTCGTGACCACGTGCGCCACGTGGAGCAGGACGGCGCCCGGGGGGCGAGGGCGGACGGTCCTTCGGGAACCCTGAGGGGGACCCCACCGACGGCCTCCGAACCCACAAAAATAGAGCAGAGCGCGGAGTCAGCGCCGCACCCGGGGAAAGAGCCAGAAAGGCCGGGGAGCGGCCGGGGGCGCCGGAACGCAGGCAACGGGCAGCCCCCAGCCGGTCGCCCTCCCCGAGCCGCGCGGGGCACGGCGCTTTGTGCTGAAGGACGCCTGCCCGCCGGCCTGTGAGCCCCCTTTGTGGCCCGGTGGCCGGCCACAGGGACCGTCACGGTCTTCGGTGGGACGCCGCGGGCCGCCCGCTCAGGCTGTCACTTCGGTGTCCATCGTGCCGCATGGCCTTGTGCGACTCGTGGCTGTTCAGAAGCTCGTCTTCATCCACGCTGTGGGCGCACACGGGAAGCGCCGCGCAGCCACGCGTCACCGGTGTCACCATGCAGACCCCCCCCCGTCCGGGTCGCTCCGTCACCATCTGACCCAACAGGCTGCGCCCCACCGTCAGGGGTCCGCCCCACTGGGTAGGGGTCCAGGCAGGGGTCCGCCCCACCAGGCAGGGGTCCGCCCCACCGGGCAGGGGTCCGCCCCGTGTGGGGGGCACAGAACTCTGTTGTGTCACTGCTGGGAGGGGAGGGAGACGGACCCCAGCGTGTGGCCACCCTCCCAACCTCGTCCAGGGCAGGGCCTCCTCCTCCTCCCCGACCGGCCATGCGGGGCCCTGAGCTCGCCAAGGGCACCGTCCCCGGGCCCTGCGGGGTGGGCGCTGGGACAAACAACTCACAGAGAGGAGCTCTGGGGCCGTGTGACGTGGCGCAGGCTCTGGGACAGGCAGGGAGTGTCTTTGACATTGGGGGTGACAAGCCTGTACGCCCTCACAGTGGCAGGGCCACCACTGCGCAGGCTGGGGGGCCCCCGTGCGCCCTCTGATCCTGTGTGGTCTCCCTGACCCTTCACGCTGCCCGCAGCCGGGCCTGGGCTCTGTGCCCGTGCACCAGCGGGCGTCACCCTGGGGATGTGACCCTGGGGAGCAGGAGTCTCCGCTCGGCCCTGGGATCCGTCCCACAGCCTGAAGCTGTCCCTGGGGGCTCAGGGCGCCCGGGGCTGGGGGAGGGGCTCTGGAGGCTCCGTGAGCCCCAGCAGGAGGGGGGACTTCTGCCCACACCCCAGCACCCGTCTCACCCCCAGAGCCCCCCCTTCCCTGCATTTCAAAGGTGCCACAGGACCCGGGCCCGGCCGATGGCGGGGAGCTGCCCAGGGTGCGGGACACACGTGCACGTGTCAACGGGTCCCTCCCCGTGCCGTCCCCGCAGGGAGGGCGAGGAGTGGGCTGGGGGGACAGGGGCTCCAGGCCCATCCGAGGGCTGTGGTCACCTGGCCAGGGGGCCTGAGGCCGCTCGGGGACGGCCCTGCCTCCTCCTGCTGTCCCAGACGTGGTGACAACGGGAAGGGACACTTCGATTTCTGCTGAGAGGACATTAAGATTCATTGACCCAGAGTTCCCGCTGCTGCGCGGGGACCCGGGATGCGGATCGGCCTCTGGCCCCAGGCGCGGAGTCAATATTTGCTCTTTCTCGGCTGTCACTCAGCGGCCTGGCCACCACTGTCCACACTCAAGGTTAATCCAGTCAACAGGGCAGGGAGGACGCCGTCAGAAACGGAGGTGGCTGCCTGGGGCCACAGCACACGGCCACACGCGGAGCGATGGCAGCACTCGGGCCCGGAGCCCAAGGTCAGCCCAAGGTCAGCCCCCCGGCAGTTGGGCGTGGCCCCATTCCTTCGGAACCCAAAGAAGCCCCTTAGCTCCGGGGCCGCCTCCGGTCACCCCGACGTTGGCTGTCCAGCAGGAGACCACGTCCCACAAGCAGGGGCGGGCACTGAGGGGGTTCCCACGTGTCCCCCTTCAGCTGGCCCAGGGCCCTGACTTCAGCTGGCCGCGGCCCCCAGCCTCTCCTGCAGTCGGGATTCCTCCTGCCGTTGCGCCACCCCAACCATCCCCCAACCCCCATGCATTGGGGGTTCAGGGCACTGGCTTCCTCCGGGGTCAAAGAGCAATGGGGTTCAGGCAGGTGCGGGGACCGGGGGCTTCCTCCGGGGTCAAAGAGCAATGGGGTTCAGGCAGGTGCGGGGACCGGGGGCGGTGCTGGCGCACAGGAGGGCCTCGGAGACGCCCTGTCCTCGCCGCCCCGCTCTGAGGGCAGGACGGACGCCAAGACCTCGAGGGAACAGAAGGCCACTGCCCCAGGCCGGGCCCCAGAGGCCAGGGAGGGGCCCGTGTGGCTCCAGGCAGCACCCCCAGGACGCGCAGGGACCTGGTCGGGGGCGCGCAGGGGGTTCATCCAAGGTGCATCGCAGGTCAGCTGGTCCCGGGGGAGGGGGTTCTTGTCAGAGCAGGTGGCGGAGCCCCTGGGAGCCGGCAGCCCCGGGCCCGGGGACAGGGCTGCCATCAGGCTGGGCACCGGGTCTTCCCGCCTCGGCCAGGCCTGCTCCTCACCCGCTTCCGGCCCGCAGGGAATCCCTCCTCTCTGCGCGCCACTGCCCATCAGTGACACAGGCCCAGGGACCCCGTGCCCGCGGGCGTCCCCTGTCAGTCCCAGCACAGATGTCACTGCCGGACGCCTCCCTGTCCCCCAGGCTTGGGTAAGTGCCGCCCTCCCGGGAGCCGCCTGTGCCCGCCCCAGCCGGTGCCCCCTGAGCTGGTGGGGCTGCTGACATGTCCGCTGGCTCACGGCCGGCTGAGCAGCAGGTGGACGGTGCCCGGAGACACCGGAGAGCGGGGTGCACGGCCCCAACCCCACCCCCTCCACACGGCCGGGATGGAGGGGCAGCTCGGCAACCCCTTCTCCAGGACTGGGGCCCACAGCGGCCGGCGGGGCCCAGGTGGTCCAGGTGTGCGGGTGACACCGCCCGCAGCTGCCCGAGCACTGCCCGGTCTCTTCTCCCGTGAGGACCCCGAAAGAGGAAGCTGTTTGCGTCACCGAGGGCCCGCGGGCACCAGAGCGTCCTGCGGAGAGGCCCCAGGACAGGGCTCCTCGGCGCCCCCCGGCCTGCGTGCTGGCCACCGGCGGGCCGGCCTGTCCCATGTGAGCCCAGCAGGAGCCCCCTCCCGGCCCGCGGTCAGGGTCCCAGCCACAGGCCCCACAGGCCGTGGGGAAGCAGCACCGCGGACAGATTTGGGGGTCGGGAGCCCGGGAGCCGGCCGGCGGGAAGTGGGGCGTCCTAGCCGAGGGCTCGTTTACACGCACGGAGCTTGGGTTCCTCACCGGCGCCCCAGCACCCGGGGACGGCAGGCAGCGGGGCCGCGGAGCTCTGCGTCCCTAAATGTCACCCCACTCGTCGAATGCCTGGATTGCCTCAAGTACTCCCGGTTCCAAAATTTAGCCGGCAGCCAGGAGGTTGCCATGACGATGGCGCTTCCTGGGAGGTTAGGGTGGGGGCGGCGGGGGTCCTAGGCGACCCGAGAGGTCCCCCTGTCCCTCCCGGCGGCCGGGGCCAGGGCAGGTGGCCAGATGGTAACCCGTGGGTGTCTGCACGCCCCGCACGCGGCCACACTGTCCCGGGCCCACCCCTGCTGCCTGTCCCCTCCCCCCCCCCCCTCCCCCTTCTCCCTCCCCTCCCGCCCCCTCCTGCTCCCCCTCCCCGCTCCCTTCCATAAGTACCTGGGACCCCGCTGTCCCAGGCCACAGTGCAGTGAGTGGTCACCTCCCCGGCGTCCAGTGCGTCCCCTGTGTATGTGATTGGGGATTGAGGTCGTGGATCCGGGAAAGGCACGTCCCAGTCGTGGCGTGGAGCCCGTCGTGCCCCGTTTCCGGGACCCTGTCCCATCGGTTTTCTCGCCTCCATGTCCTCGACCTGCCCGTCTCCTGGCTCCTTTCCCCGTGCCGGAAGGGGACGCGCGTCTCTCCGTCCAAAAACCAAACGACGGAACTGGAGCTCCTCACCTCTGCGTCCCTGCCACACGCCCGACTCCGGCGCTCACGGCCAAGCCCCTTCCTCTGTGTCCTCGATTCCAGCCCCTTCTCGTCCGTGCTCACCCGCAAGCCCCCACACGGCTCGCCGGGACCTGGGTGGTGGCAGCTGCCCTCACACCCACCTCCGGGCCCGTCCCCCCGCGCTCCCCTGTCCGCAGCACCCTGCACCCCAGCGGGAGCCCCGAGGGCAGGCGCAGGTGGCCAGGGCAGAGGCAGGCGTGCGCTGGGCAGACACGGGATCCCAGCTCGCTGCCCCTGCCCCTGCCCGCCTGGACCCCGACGCGGGGACCAGCGTCCGACCACGTCATCGCTCGCTTTCACGAAGGGCCTGAGGTGGACGGTGGGCCGTGACCAGGAAGACAGCCGGTCAGTGCTCTGAGGGACGCCTCCCTCTCCCCCACGGTCACGGCCTGCCTGTGCCCGAGGAACGGCGTGCAGATGGTTCCGGACCGCAGGGCAGCCCGTGTGCGAAGAGCGTTCTCTGAGCATCAAACTCGTGGGCCCCTCAAGTAGGGTCGTGAGGACACGGGGACACTCATGGGGAACCACGAGCTTGGGCCTGCCAGCGGGCAGCTGTGACCGCCTAGTCCTGGGGACCCGGGGACCCGGGGAGGACCCGCTGAGCCAGGAGGGCCCTGTCCCTCGATGTGACCGTGATCCTCCCCAAGTGTTTCTCGACAAGCCCTTTCCGCCCACCCCAGAAGGAGCCCCTGACCCCTATTCTGAAACTGGCCCCGGCAGCCAAGTCCCTTCCTTCCGACCCGCCTGGCGCTCACCTCCCCTTGCTCAGAAAAGACATGGAAATGAACTTGAAGGAAGCTCAGCCTGACAGCTGCTGGGGACACCGAGGGCCCAGAGCGGAGGGCAGGCCCCCGGCCCCAGCTCCCAGCTGGGCAGCCGTGCCGTCCCTCGGGCGGTGGGAGGATGGTCACAGGGGACTGGGCAGAAGCTGCCTCGCCTGCGGGCGGGTTTCCCAGGTCCCCCTTATTCTGCCTTTTGTCCTGTTCAGGCTCACAACGTGGATCAGCGCACCCCCTGCCCCCGACTCTGGGGACAGCCTGTGCTTCACGCGGTCGCCCAGCTCAGATGCCAATCTCGTGCAGGACCACCTCACAGACACACCCCCAGGCATGTCTGACCACATACCTGGGCGCCTGGTGGCCCAGTGACCTTGACGCGTGAAAATTGACTGTCACAGGGAGAAAGGTGGCAGGGGCCACAGACAGCAGGTCCTGAAGCAAAGCAGGCGACAGGGCAGGAGTGGTCATTAATGCACCCAGCCAGGTGGGAGGGACAATGGGGGCAGGGTCCCATTTACTAGGACAACAAAAGGGATAAAATACCCATGAATAAATTTGACAGAAAATGTGTGAGGACAATGCTGACATTCATGAACCAAAAGGAAAAAGAAAAAAAAGTGAGTTTGAGCAAATGGAAATTCACAGGGTCAGGAAAACAGCATCACAAAAGGCCAGTTTTAAAGTCATTTATTAGTTTTAGTGCCATCACGGTAAGGAAGCCAATGGGGCTGTTTTCTCCGAGATGAGTCACAGCGATTTAAACTGCCCACGGAAGAAAGGAAAGGAGAAGCAGCCATGACAGAAATGGGGTGCCGTGGGGGTGGGGTGCCGAGCAGGACAGGTGTTAGAGGGCGGGGTCCTGGGTGGGGCAGACATCAGGCAGCGGGGGCCTGGGGCCGAATGGAAGTGAGCCAGCGGGCCCGTGGGTCCGAGTGACCGTACCCTGAACACAACTGCATGCGGTCCCGTCAGCCTCCCGGCTCTCCATCTCCTGGGGACACTGAGCCACATAAAGGAGCATCCAGGTGCCACAGCCGTGGTGGGTCTTTGCTCCCAGACGAGCTCGTTCCCAGGCGGTGTCCCCGGACCCCTAGCTGTGGGCTCGCTCTGCCCGGCCCTGCTGAGGGCCATGTGCTCCGCGGTGCCCAGGGGGGCGTCGCGAGTCCTGATGGTGGTCCCTCTCCCTGTCCCCATCGCCCCGCTCAGCTCAGTCCTGTGGGGCGCTTGTCCAGTGCCACCACGGCATCAGGCCAGCAGGATGCAGGCGGGGGGTGGCCCCTGAGTTCACGGTGACACTGGGTCCCACGCAAACCAGCACTTGCTGTCGCCAGCCTCACCTGAGTGAGGTGCCCCGCCCGTGCCAAACCCGCGTGGCCGGGGACAGAGGCAGGCTGCCCAGGGCTCTGCGGGGCTCTGCCCTGGGACGCCTGGTTTGCAGGGAAGAGGAAAGGAGGGGACATGCCGGGAACGGAGCCCTGCCCAGGCTCACGTGGCCCTCCCAGTCTCTGGACCCCCAGGAGCTGACGACATGGTTGGGAGGAGGCTGGGTGAGAGCCACCGGCCACTCCAGGCCCAGCGCAGGCTGCGGGGTCTTGCTGGACAGGCGGCCATGGCCAGGCTTCCCTCCGCACCACCGGAAGGGCGGGAGCTGCCGCCCAACCCGCGGCGCCCCCTGGAGCCCGGAGAACCCGCTACCACGTCAGTTAGACGAAACGGGGCATGGAAAGGGCGGCCCATCACCCAAAGGTGCGACGTGTGGAGGAGCCAGCGCCCCAGACGGGACACCCTGGAGGGTGGGGCTTCCTGAGCACTCCTGAGCCCGGCAGGAGGCCCCGCCCCCTGGGCCCGCAGGAAGCCCCGCCCCGAGCCCGCAGGAGTCCCCGCCCCCCGGGCCCACAGGAGGCCCCGCCCCGAGCCCGCAGGAAGCCCCGCCCCGAGCCCGCAGGAGTCCCCGCCCCCCGGGCCCACAGGAGGCCCCGCCCCGAGCCCGCAGGAAGCCCCGCCCCAAGCCCGCAGGAAGCCCCGCCCCGAGCCCGCAGGAGTCCCCGCCCCCCGGGCCCCCAGGAAGCCCCGCCTCCAGGGCCGTCTTCTGGGTCGGGCCGGGGCACCGCTCCTCCCCTGCCTTCCCCTGGTTTTCTCCTAATATTTGTTTTCGTGTCGCTATTAATAAACTGGAGCTTCACCGGAGTCATTAGTCTCTGCTTAAAACTGCCCTCGGCGAGGTCCTCTGGAAGCGGCGCCGGCGCAGCCTGCGCGGGGATGGGCCCATCCATCAGCGCTGACAGCCGGCAGGCCGCGCCTCCCGCAGACGGGGAGTGGGGTGGGGGCGCACGGAGGGGCGGGGCGGGCCGGGGCCGGGGCGCACGCTGGGACGGGAGGAGGCGGGGCGGGGCCGGGGAAAGCCCGCGGGTTCAGCACAAACACGACACCCGCAGTGGGGACAGTCCCGCGGACTGTCCTTCCTTCACGCGTCTTCTCCGTCTCCTCCGCTGTCCCCCACACCCAGCGCCGCCCCGCGGGGTCCCGGGCCCAGGCTGCCTGTCGAGCAGGGTGGGACAGAGCTGTGCTCCAGGGTAGCCCCAGGCAGAGCGGGAAGGCCACCCTGCCCCTCCGTGGGGATGGCTGGACCCGAGTGGACACTCTCTGGGAGGTGTAGGGGGGACCCCCTTGCTGGGGGCGAGCCTCGGGAACTCGAAGGACACAGGACCATCAGGTGGCGGTTAGGAGGCAGCACGGAGCACGTCTGGTGTGACAAGGCAGGAAGCGGGTGCATAGGCCTTCCCGGGTGCTCGGGCAAAATGCTGATTCCCGGGCCCCGCCCCAGAGGTCAACGGTGGGGAGAGGCCCAGGAATCTGCATTTTATCATGACTCTGTGTGAGACGCCTGGAGCTAGCGTAACAAATGACCCAGAGGCTCAGGGCTTGCTCCCGGGGCCTGGCAGGTCACAGGTCAGTAAGCCCAGTGCTGGGCTGGGGTGGGGCACCCGCATCCTGAGTCCTGACCTGGCAGCTCCGGTCACAAGCCAGAACCCTTCAGGACCTCCCTCCCAAACCCATCAAGTCCGGTTCGCTGAAAACAAGAAACGAGGAAAGAAAAAATAAATAAAACTCAGGAGTGTCACGTGGGCAAGGTCTCCGGGTGTCCTGAGCCTGGCCAGCTGCTGCGGCAGCCAGGGGCCTCAGGCGAAGGGACCTCCGCTCTGCTTGGCCACCGTGACCACCCTGGGGGTCGCCGCCCCTGCCGGGCTCCGGCTCCCACTGTGACTTCCCACACCCGCTTCCCCTCGCTGCCGTCGGGTCCCCGGCCAGCCGGTGAGGAGATGGGGCTACGTTTTCACTAGTCCAGCGGGAAGTTCTTGGGCCGGCTGCGGGCTTCGCCAGCCGCCTGTCCGCCTGTCCCTCAGCACACGCACGGGGGAGGGCGCGGAAGTGCTGTGGGGGGCGGGGGGACGTGCATCCTTGTCTGTGGAGTGGGGGGTTTCTGTCTCATTGACAGTGTGGGCTTCCGCGTATCTGTCTCCCTGGATCTGGCTACAGGAGGTGACCTCCAAATAGAGCTAATTTAATCTGCAGAAATAACCCTGCAATTGACTCCCCCGAAACTGATATTAGATGGAATCTCTGCTCTGCCGAGCCGGCTGTCATTAGCTGTTCCCCGTGAAAGGCCTAATGCCCGGCGTTTAGAAGTCTCGCTTCCTGTCAGGTTTCATAAACGCCCTCTTACATTAAGGAATTAGCAGTGCGGGCTGTGGGCTGGTGGCGTCCAGGCAGAACCCAGCACCCCACCCTGGACAGACAGGGCTCCCCTGCATGGGTCGAGGCTGTGAGCGGCCAGTGGCAGACACCGATGTCGCCGGCCCACAGGGCGAGAAGGCTGGGGGGACCCCGACAGAGCAGAGAAGGAAGAGGACAGCTCCCTGCAACCATAGAAGGCACATGGCTGAGCCAGGCTCTGAACGGGCTTCGGGCTGTCTCAATGTGGGGACACTTGCCTTCCCTGAGGGCACAGGAGGGACGTGCATGCCCACCTCAGCCCCTCCACCTTGAGCTGGGCTGGAGCATCACCACAGGGATGATGTCACCTCTCAGGAGTGTCTGCTTCTGCCTGGAGGCCCAGGATGTCCTGTGCATCTTCGGGTACTTTGCAGGTATATGCTCCAGATGGTGGTGACCCTCCCATGCCGGCCACCATTCTGGCCCCCTGTACTCTCCAGGCTGGCACGGGGTGAATCCAGGCTGGCCCAGTGCTCCCCCTCGCCCACTCCCCACAGCCATGAGTGGGCAGCTTGATGGTGGTCTCAGCTCAGGGGATGGTGGGAGTCACGGAGGCAGCCTCCCTGGGTGTGAGCTGGGACTCAGGAGAACCTCATGGCTGTCACTCAGGGTCCTGCTGCTCATCAGGGCCTGGACAGGTCCCAGTCCAGCTCTATGTCCCCCTGATTCACGATCTCAGCTCTAAGGAGACCGTCCCAGTCAGCCCGCAGGTGGAAGGAGTCACCACACTTTATGAAGAGCGCCATCACATCAGGGTTTTATTATTTTGGAGGATGGCTCCGTATTAAAATTGTATTTAATATCGACCTTAATAGTCTCGTAACTCTGACTTAGCCTTGCTGCATAATGTAAAAGCACTAGAAACACAGGAAGCAGCCTCAGAGCTCGGCACCAAAACACGGGCTCCTGTGGGACGTTCGCCCAAACGGGACGCATTCGGGGCTAGAAAGCCCAGAGCAGCGAATGTAAGAGAACGGGAATCATGCAGCGCCTGCCCTCGGACCACAATGGGGCTAGGAGAAACCTGCCTGGGGAATCTCAAAAAACTTGGAGATTCAAGTGCACAGATCTAAACAACATGTGTCAAAAAAAAAAAAAAAAAAAACAAGTAAAAAAAATTCAAGCGTTTTTGAACTGAACGAAGATGCAGCCTGCTGAAATGCGGTGACAGCGGTGCTTAGAAGTGACTTTATGGCCCTGAATGCACATGGCAGAGGAGAGGAAGAGCTCAAATCCATCACCTGGGCTTCCACCTTAAGAATCTGGAGAAAGAACACGTCCAACCCAAAGCAAGCAGAAGAAAAGAAATCATAACAGTTGAGCAGAAATCAATGAGATTGAAAACAGGAAATCACTAGAGAAAATCAATAAAAGCAGAAGGTGATTCTTTGAAAAGAGCAATAAAATTGATAAACCTTCAGCCGGCCTAACTAAGAAAAAGACCAATGATTAATATTAGAAACAAAAGAAGGAACATCACCCCACTCAAAGGAAAAGAAAGGAGAATTATGAACAATGCGGTGCCCACACGTCTGCTCACCTGGCTGAAATGCTCTAATTCCTGAAAAGACACAATTGGCCAAAACTCCCACAGGAAAAAACAATCCGAACAAGCCCATGTCGGTTAGAGAAATTGAATTGATCATCAATCACCTTCCGAAACAGAGATCGCCGGGCCCAGGTGGGTTCACGGGTAAATTCTACCAAACATCGAAGGAATCGCCGTCTGTCAGGAGACAGCAGAGCGGACCCTTCCTAACCCGTCCCACGAGGCCAGGACCACCGCAGTTCCAAAACCAGACAAGACAACACCAGAAAAGAAAGCTGCAGCTCAATCTATTTCATGAACATAGACGCAAACAGCTGCAACAAAATCAGCAAAAAGTAAAAGCTGACACTGCGTCAGAGGACCGTGCAGCACCACCCAAGGGATTAGTCGGGCATGCAAGGCTGGCTCAACCCTCCGAAGTCCTCAGGGAGAGCCGTCACGCCCACAGGCCACAGCGGGGACCTCACGCGATCACGTCAATAGCTGCAGAAGCAGCGTGTGACAAAGCCCACCACACTCTCGATGACAACGCGGCATGCCGGGAAGAGAGGGACCTTCCTGCACTTGAGAAAGGAGGACGCCAGCGTCCCTGGTGGTGACGCACTCAATGACTTTGCCCTCTGAGATGAGGAACGGGCACGATGTCCCGGGTCACCACCGCTGTCCAACCGCACACGCCAATCACATGGTGTGACATTTCCTTAATGAGTGTCATTGCAGCCCTCGGCTTCCAGCCACATGCAGGAGGAGACGTCTGAGCCATGAGAGTGTGGGAAGTCATTGTTACATGTCACAGAGCCGTGACAACATGGGAGGGCGTTGTTATGTGTCACAGAGCCGTGAGAGTGTGGGAGGGCCTTGTGATACGTCACAGAGCCATGACGACGTGGGAGGGTGTTGTGACACGTCACAGAGCCGTGAGGATGCGGGAGGGTGTTGTGACACGCAGGCGTTACAACAACACTCTCACACTATCACTCACCGTGTTTAATAGAAGCCAAATGTACAGCCCTCTCCTATTTTTGGAAGAATTCAGGAAATTCCTGGTTTATAGTTGGAACTGAAACCGAAGTGCGCACGTTGTCCCCGCCTTCTTGCTTCCACGTGGGTCCCCCACGGCATCGCCGCCTGAGACGGTAGATCTTACACTTCCGAGGTCCGTGACAGTGTCACGGTCATCCCTGTCACCCTGTGAGTAAGCGTGTGTGCAAGCTGTTCTCAGTATCGCGGTGCCATCGGCCCTGAAGGCTGAATTCCTTGTGCGCGGAGCTGTGGTCACAGGCATCCTGGACGGTGCTGTAATTCTGACGAAGAATTAGGACACGTAAAAGGTTATTTTTTGAAAACGCATCTCCTCACATGACGAATGGGGCTTCTCTGCGTATTAAAATCCTGCCCCCTCAGGTGACAAACGGCTCAAATGAGGAGGCACGAGCATCCATTTTCCTCCGAATTTTCTTTATGGCTTTCTGAGCTGAAGAACCAAGGAGGTGAGGGCGTGTCCGTGCACGTACGGGAGGACGAAGGGGACTTGCCATTCACGGGCGTCGTCCTGCAGACGCTGCACGTTGAGTCGTGTGGCAGAGAGCCACGGCGTGCCACACGGCCCCCACACACGCTGCGTGACCACGTGATGCCCGTGCTCTCCGGGTGACCGGGGCCTGTGCAGCCCTCTCTGGAGTCCCTGTTGGCCCGGGGCTCTGTGACTTCCGAGATGGGACACTGAAGGTGACATGCACCTGCCCACACCCACGGCCGATCCCCCAGAGGCCCGGGAGACAAGAGGCAGGGCTGGGGGGCGGTCCTGGCTGTAGCCCCAGCTGAGGGTCCCCAGGCCTGCGAGGCAGGCAGCCCCCACAGTGCCAGCCCCAGCCACCGCGGGACTGTGGCCACGTGAGGGGCCCTGAGAGACAGCCACCCGGCTGAGCCCAGTCACCTGTGAAGGACAATGACGTGCCCCAGCCAGCAGCTTTCCGTCTGTAACAACGATCGAGGGACAGATGATGGCAGACGCACGCGGGCATCTGCGAGCAGACGCTGTGACTTAAAAATGAAGACGATGTGCGACTAAATCACAAAAGTGCTACCGGAGCGATTCTGCTCGCCAATGAGGGACGCGGCCGGCGGGAGGAGTTACAACCGGCCGGAGTCGGCGGGGCTCCGCGTTACCCCGTCTCTGGCGAGTCTCTTTTCTCTCCAAATCAACCACATTTTGAACTTTTTGTTTGAAGACTGCTGTTTCGGAACGGGGCCGAGAGCACGTCAGCCTGTGGGCCACATCCGGCCTGTGTGTGGCCCCCCAACGAACACGGGGTGCGCGACGGCCGTGCCCACGCGAGGCAGCCGGAGCCGCACCGCCCGGCACGGGGGACCCGCCCGGCGCTCGCAGAAAGCCCTCGGGGGTGGGGGAGTCTCCGTGTTCGTCGGGGAATGGCTCCCCCTCCCTCTTCTCCTGAACGCCCAGGAGCTGTGACATCCTGGACTGACGCGTCTTTTCTTCCGTCCTTCCGGGACTCTTCCTGTGTGGCCCCGCTCCTGCGGCTCCTGCCCAGGACTCTGGTCGGGCAATCGCCGAGCTTAGGATGGAGCGTCTTTCTCTCGGGCTTGTCAACCCGTCCTGTCCCGTCCCATCCTGTCCTGTCCCATCCCGTCCCGTCCCGTCCCTCCCCGTCCCATCCTGTCCCGTCCCTCCCCATCCTGTCCTGTCCCATCCCATCCTGTCCC
>PVJL010017670.1:7454-17824 GCA_004026885.1 Lyroderma lyra
ACGGCATTTGGGGCTCCCTTGTTCAGAGACTGACCCCTAGCACGCGCCAGGCACTCAGGACACACCAGGGACCCGTCCTCCTCAACGCAGCTTATTATTTACGTGAATGAACAGCTTAGAGACACTGAGGAGCCCACCTGAAGCAGGGCCCTAGGAAGACGTGAGCGGACGTTCACGTCGCGTCAGCGTCACAGCACGCGCGTGGGCGCCACGCGCGCACTCGCACCACCAAAAGCTGGCAGCGCTATTTCCATGAGCTGCTGCGGTGGACGCGTGGCCTTCGCCTGCCCACAAGGGGACAGTAATGCTTCTCACTGAGTAATAAGCTTATTACGAAGGCCTCAGAGTGAGAAATTAACATTATTTTCTAAATCTTAAAGGTTAAAAGTTAAGCACCTTTTAAACCGTTTATCAACACATGATCATCACTGATACAGTAAAAGTCTAAGACATTTTTATACCGATGTTTCAAAGCCTTGCATTCATTTCGGTGTAAGATTAAACCTTTTGGGGTACGACTGTAGCGGTAAAAATACCTTCTTCATCTTCCCACTCCAGATCTAAGGATGTGCTGTCCTCATTCCCACTGGTCGATTTCGTTTTGGTCATTAAATCACAACTGCTTTCTGTATTTGGCGTCAAAACCGTGGCATCAGATGAGAGTCCTAGAATACACACCAAATGCAGTAAATGTGGTCGTCTGGGCTCCTGCACAAGCTTTTCTGCTGCAGCCATCGTCGCTCTCCCAGTATTACCTCTCCAACCGTCACAAAAGCAGCCACGACCGAACGCATTACATGGGGAGGTTTGCTAAGAGCAGTATAAAAGGCTCCTGTCCCCATTCTTTCTATTTTTGCCACCCAGCAGCACAGTAAACATGCAAATTTAAATCAATGAATACCTTTCCAATAGGATGAACTCTAGGTACTATTTTTAACAGTCGATTCCAAAAGGAGACAAAAGGCAAAGGAAAAGATGCTGAAACAAAGGGAAAAAAGCAGCATGTATCTGCAGGAGGAGCCACAGGAGGAGCCACGACCGTGCCTCCCTCACTGAGAACAGCAGTCCCGAGTTCTGAAATGTGGGGAAAAGCATTTTAATGTCGTCATTTAACATGCAGTGATGGAAGCAGGTGCACTCTGCACCCGCTCCTGCCCTTCCTCTGGGAGGGGAAGTGGTGGGGTCCGAGCAGAAGGGGTGAAACCGTAGGCTCCCTGAAGGAGGCGGCTACGGAAACCATGGAGAAACGAGAGCTGCTGCTGCACCGGGGGACCCGAAACGCCTGCCTGCCTGCCTGCCTGTCTGCCTGCCTGTCAGCATCCAGAGAGCTCTGCAGTCAGAGCTGGGTCTCCAAGGGTCACGTTCAGTGTGGCATACAGTCAGCTTACATCACACACACAACATTTTAAAAGACTTACTGCTACTGCGAAACACTTCATACTGTGACTTCATATTTCTCAGACAAGACTCAAAGTCGTCTTCTGGTCCGGAACTGTAACAGATGTGAAATCACTTTTAAAAATATTCACAGCCGATGGAACGGAACGCACACGTGAGTTAATGACGGCATTCTAGCTTGAAGGTCTTTCCCACACAGATTCTTAACGACTGTACAATCAGAATAACCGAATGAACATATGTCTTGATTTTCTTAATGTCACGATAATTTAAAAATAACAAGATTTTGGTGAATCCTGACATCAGTTGCCCAAAGCTGAGCCCTGAAGTCCAACTGTACGTTTCATGACCATGGAGCACGGACAAGGTTCCCTGAATGAGTAGGAAACACTCATGGAAACGTGACATTGAAACGTGCCGTCCAAAAAGCGATCCCACACAAACGCTGTTGTAAGAAAAGAGCGGGGCTCAGGAGAACACAGCCGACTGAGGCGTGAAGGCTTTATCCAGAGGTGCTGGGCGTGCAGTTGCGCCATCTCCTATAGAGAAGACGTGACCACTCTTAAGAGCAACTTGAACGAGCGATGTTACCTCCCAGCACAAAGCCAGTCAACGTTCTCAGCATTCTTACAAGACAGTGTCTTTGAGAAGCGGCCACTTTTTAGGGAACACAGAAACACAACTCGGTGTACCAACATGCTGCCACATCTCTGCCCCAAAGAGCAGGGTGTCCCCTCACCTGTGACACTCCCCGCCACCGGAGGGACAGCACTGCTGCACAGCTCTCTGCCTCTCCTGCTGTGGGGACATAATGCAAACACATCACTCTGCGTGCCGCTGCAGCTGTCAGGACCATTCGTGCAATGCCCAGTGCATTCTGTTCTGGGGTCTAAATAACCCTCAGAAGTTACTCTGCTGAAGTCTTGTTCCTTAAATTCACCACTGTTCACGCCTACGTTCTCTTATTTATGGGTAGGATCTCCCTCAATTTATCAGTGTAGAATCCTTCTTAAGTGGTCAGACTGTTCAGTGCTTTAAAAAATAACTTGAGGTTGGACAACTGATTTCAAGAACTCGTCCTAGAAAAAGTGCTGCACCCCTCACTGCTGAACGTCACTACCGTCACCTTCGAAGGACTCCCCTTGGGAAGCTGTGCACCGACACCAGCGCCCAGTCCACCCTTCAGAGCAGCTTTGAACTCTTTTGTTCTGGAACGGCCATCAGAGCGGTCGTACCTTGCCAAGGTTATGACACCTTATTGAGTTGTCTGTACAGTGCTGCCAATGTAGGTGCATGGGTGGTAAGTCCACAAAATTAATCATCAGATTTTGGGGACAATGACAGCTCTGATGACCATTCCAGAAAGAGTTCCAAAACAGCTTTGAAGGGTGCACTAGGTGTTGGCATCAGTGCACAGCTTCCCCAGGGGAGTCCTTTGAAGGTGATGGTAGTGACGTTCAGCAATGAGGTACGTAGCACTTTTTCTAGGATGAGCTGGCACTCACACACCCCTCACCTCCTCCACATTCTCATGACACCCAAGAACCTCTAGTAACTGTAAGGATGAGGGGCAGGACGGAGTGACTAGAACATACATGAAGGTCTGTCTATTCTGGGTCAAGTGAGTAGCACAGACCGAGACTGGGCAGAGGTACCGCTTGACCGTTACCACCTGGGTGTCCCTGGCACGTCCTATACTTCCTGTTTCTCCATCTGTAAATTAGAGGCTGTAACACTCTGCCTTAGCAAACTCATACGTCTCTTGTGAAAATCAAATGAATGTGCGTGTATCTTCTGTGTTGGATATATCATACAGCGTATACGAGGGCTGTCCGGAAAAGAATCCAGCCAATGTCAATAGCACATGACTGGAGAGTTTCCGGACTGTTACATGTTCCTGTACCAATACTTAGGGAAGGAAAAACTCAGACAGCCAAACACACTGTATATGAAATGCTTCCAGTTTTTAAAAGGCGAACAGTAGAGAATATACTATAGTAAAAGAGTGGTCGAAATTAAAACCAGAAAAATACTTTTGTTACTTAGTAGAAAGTGAGTTAATTTTTAATGTTTCCCACTAGTTAGAACTAAAAAATCAAAACACTCCCCACATGATCTACTTATTCTGTATACACACACACACACACACACACACACACGCAGAGAGAGAGGACAAGGCCACCCAGAAATTGCACAGCAGCATGGCAGACATGACGTCCCAGGTCACTACAGGTGAGGTGACGCCCTGCGCAGGGGCACGTGCATGCAGCACAGGTGGGGACTGGCCCAACGGGGGCGCCGCTGGGCCCGGGCCCTGGTGCATCTCTGCCCCGGTTTTCACGCCCACAGGGTGGGCTCTGCACCCAGGCTGTGTCTCCGGGGCCGGGCTGGAGCACGGCGGATCGTGGGCGCTGCGCAGAGCGGGCCGACACTCAGCCCAGGGCTCCCGGAGGGTCTGCTGACACCGGTCGGCTGCCCTCGGAGGGCGTGCCACAGGCTCTGGGGACCCGACTGGCCGTGTCCCACGTCACGGGAGTGAAGAGATTTACACGCCCCTGCTGTGGCCCGGGGCTGCCCAGCGTTCCCAACCCCAGCCGGTACGAGAGTCTGGCAACTCAAGGAATGGTTAAAGAAAAAAAAAGCAAAACTAAACATGGGCAGTTGTGTACTGTTTCTAAGAGTACGTTTATTTTCCCAAAGAAAACTGGGTTTTAGAAAACTGAGACTGGTCTTCGGGACAGACCAGAGCGAGCTCCGGCTGGCGGGAAGCGGAGCGTTCAGGGTCAAGCGCGTAACTGGATGCCACTTTAGCTGCTGGGAGTTCCACCCGTTTGCCTTGAAGGTGCTAAGACTGCAGGCGTGTGCGCTCCGTGCTGAACAAGAGGCCCTCGCCCTCGGGGAGCAGTCCCGCGAGGGTGCCCGCCGGCCCGCGCCGCCCTCACCTCCGCGCGCTTTTGCTGCTTTGCCGCCCTGGCTGCCTCACGCTGGGCAGCGTAGGACGCTTCTTCTTCTAGTCTTAACGCCTCCTCCCGTAAGGCTAACTGTGCATGAACAAAACATAAGGGTTAACAGAACAGAACCTAGCTGCTCTACAGCGAGAGGCGTCTACGTATAAAACAAAACATGAGTGACTGAAACCTGACCTCTCGACAAGCGTACCGGAACTGCATTTTTGTGAATTCTCCTTTCTCAAAGTAACGCCAATGGCACCCGCCCTATCACGGCACTCTTGGTGAAGCCGTAGCTTCTAACGTGCATAGACACACAACTGTTTCCTTCTGAGGAGGCACAACGATCGTGACTCTCAGCAACCGTCCCAGCGCCTGCCACCCTGGCTGGCCTCACGGCATTGGCCCTGCCAAGTCCCAGCTCTTTAAAACGAAGGCCAACCATCCCCTTCTACCAAACTGAGGCAAGTTCTCACAAAGTCCATGTCTCCTGAGCTGCGCCACTATCAGGACCTTCAAAAATCACTTTCAAGTTCACCTTGGGGCGGCTCCTAAGAGGATAAATGCTGCTTTCGTGACCGCCTACGGCATGTCACAGAAAACCTAAGCATCACGTGTCAACACGAAACTTTTCGGCAGCCTAACGTTGTTGTCTATTGCGGATTTCCCGTAGTGATGACAGGCCATTCTGCGGACACGTTGAGAGAAATACAACATTGGTGACTGTCAGAAGCACACGGCTCACAGACTAACGAGGAATCAATGGGAAACACACAGAAAGACCCAAGAACCCATTTACTGTGGACACGTTGAGAGAAATACATGTGATCTTTCTTGGCAGCTGATTTCTGGTAAATTAAAACTAAAACCCACGCTAATAGGCTGGGATACTTTCTTACCTTTTAAATAACTTTCCTCTGCACATGTCTAAGTACAGCCCCCTGGCTCTGTCTGCAACACGCTGTTTACGACCACGTTCCCCTACGAACAGATGCTCTGTGACATGCGCGCACGCAGCACAGAAGACTACTTACCTCTTTCTGAATTTTCATGTCAAGATCTTTCTGCTTTTCAGCAATGGAATCATAATGCCTCTCTCTTAGGTCAATAATTTCTTCCTCGGTAAGAGGCCTACAGAGAAAAATGAGGGTGAAAAACAAAGAAAAGGAAAAAAACAACTGCTGATGAGTCTGAGTCCAAATAAAACTAGTGAAATTTCGAATTTTTACTGTAAAAAACGTCCTAAGAGCACTGTGAGGCTCTAACTTCGGTAGAGAAAAGCACGTGTCCTGGCCCCCAGCTGTATTTGGGGGGCACGGACAAGGGGACACAGCAGCCCAGTGCACTACAACACCTTTTAGCGTTGCTGCAGTTCAAACAGAAGTTACTTAAAAAGCAAAAACAATTTAAAAAAACTTACCTATGATTGCTTCCTGGGCTTTCTCCCTGTACAAAAATTAATTAACAATTAAAATTTTTCATTATCTAAATTCTATTTCAGGAAAACCCAATAAAAATTTTATTTAATCAAAATATTTTCCACTTATTTTCATCATAGTAAACAGGTTTCATTACTAAAAGTGTTTAAACTTTTAGAATTTTACTATTTTGGACACCTTCCTTTAATATGTAGCTTTACTACGTATAAAAGCTTTAGAATTTTACTATTTTGCAAAGGCAAAATTTAGTTTAATATCTAAATTGAACTTAATATCTAAATTATATAACACAAATGACGGACATCTCTTAAGGTCTAGCACAGGGTTATTCCACACCGAAGAAATGCTGGGGTGGGGCGGCACCCCTCACACGCCCCCCCGCCCTCACCCTTCTGGGTCAGTCCCCCGTTCGTGGCCCCGGGGTGCAGACCCAGCGTCGGCCGACCCGGCCGACCCCCGCACCGACCCCCGTGCGCCCACGCCGACCCTGTGCCACCCCCGTGCACCTGCGCCCACCCCAACCCCGCACGAGGCGGCAGGACCTGGGAGCTGCCCGCCCTGCAGCTGCTGACGCTCCGCCGGCCTGTCCGCTCTCACACTGCCTACCTCCTGCCACGTGTTCTGCATTTTTGTGTTTTCCTGGTGACCTCGCTGCTCAGAATCACCCCCATGCATCGTGCTGAAGTGTGTCCGCGTCCCTGCACAGAAGAGCTGGGACATGCCTCCCGGACAAAGGACGTGTGTCAGGCTGCACTCGGGCAGGAGGGAATGGTGACGCCGGCTGCTACTGAGTCGACGCTATGTATTAAAGGAAGGCGTCCAGCAGAGACATCCCACAGGGCTACGCAGCAATCAGCACACGACCAGGAGCCTGCAGGAACACAACTGTCTCCCCTGGAGGAACGTTCCGGTAACTCACTAAATCAGCACCGCCGCAGAACGCAACTGCCAGGAATGAGGACAACCAGCTGCCCCGGCTTCCTTTCGCAGGACACGAAATTACCTTTCCTTTTCTCCTCCAAAGCAAACGGACCTCAGTTCAAGACGGATGTGGGTTTATGCATCCTTCTTATACAATTAAGCCTTCACGCCTGACAGTCAAAACACAGGACTAACAGCAAATAAAATTCCAAAAGGTCCAAATGAATTTAGGGAATAGCACTACAAAATCGTTCAACCGAACACAAAAAGACTAGTTAGCAAAAACAAAAACACCCAAACGAAAAGCTCAACTGAAGGGGAGGCACCTGAGGAAACACACAGAACCGCATTCTTTTAAAAGCAGCAGCTCCCGGCACGAACTGCAGTGACGCTGAAAGAACTCTCACAGTGAGTGTTTGACGGAAATTTCCTGACATCTCCTGTTGGGGGCCAACTTACACTGTGTTAAAAATACAATACATGGAGAGTAAAGTGGCCTTAGACAAGGGAAAGAAACCATTTCTATGAAACATTCGAGTATTTGGAAGAAGTTTTACTGGGAAGACAAAGGCTAAGACAGTTTCCCAAATGCGTCCTATCAGATGATAACAACATGTACTGTTATTTGTAACGAGGATTTAGACCCAAATTAATTTGGGAAATGCTGAGTTGAATTCTGCACATAGGGGTAACACTGGGCTAAAGATGAACAAATCTGGTACATTTTTCTCTTTTCTTAGAAAACAAAGACGACAGAAAGTCAGCGCTGGTAGTGCCCCGCCAGTCTAACTCATTTTAGAGACAAGGCAAGTGGCCCAAGGGCGTTCAGCAACCTGCATACACGCGTACAATTAGTTTGGGGGAGTTGGAAATGAACACAAACTGACATTCTTCTAACTATACCCGCGCATCAGAAATAGGCACCCCATTTCACTAATCCTAAAATGCACATTTAAACATTTTTTTTTTTTAACATTTTTGTATTTAGGACGCATCTTAACGTGGACTGAGTTTTAGATGACATGACACGTGAAAAAGAAAAAGAAATCAAACCCAAACAACTGGTAGAAAAAGTAACAGCTGAGGTCGGAAACGAACCGTCGTGTACCACGTGTAAGTCCGACCCGCAGAAATCCACGAAAACTATGGTGACAGAGTAGGGCTGCTCTGGACTGCTGAGGGATTGTGCCTACTGACGGCAGGGGGTTAGGAACGCCCCCGTCAAAGTTCCTTGCGTTGCAAAGAATGTTTGATAAATGTAGGCAATACACGTGACATACAGTGTAGCCACGTTCTACAGCAGGAAGTTCCGCCTTACTTGCTCATGTCCTTCAAGGACAGAGGAAATAAGGAACCAAAATGCAAAAAAAAAAAAATGCTAACACAAACCGCAGTCAATGCTCCTTAAACACCAACTCACCGCGAGCTAACGCCGCGCCAGGAGCACAAGCCACTTACCTCTTCGCTTTCCACCAGGTTCTCAAACTGAAAGGACAAGAAAGTGAGCGTCAGGACAGGCGTCCATCCGAGGCACAAACCACACACTTTTTCAGCCCAAAGAGGATGCACCTTTACAGCTGTAAGACACTTACGCCGAGCCGTTTTATGGAACAGGTCAGTTCATTTGACAGTCGGCCATCTCACCAGGCCGCCAGGACAAGCTACAGCTTTGATTTGGGACTTTATACCCAAAGCAAAAAGAATTACGGCACTTTTCTAAATGAATCAGAAACGTACAAACAAAGCTTTCGCCTGAATTATCTTATACCAATGTTTCAGCCCACACGGCCAGAATTTTCCACTTGAGCTAGAATAAATAATTTCATGTCCTAGGGGTAAAATTACTCAAAAAACGGGGAATGCAAAGAGACCCAAACCAGAATGTTGTTACAATGTTTCCATTTGTTCATCTGCTCGGAAACCTTCCCTGCTGCCACAGAGGCCCTCCCAGAGACAGCACTGCACACAATTTGAGAGGAACGCCATGCCCCATCACCTAATGACAGTGATTACTATTAAAATATGTGTATGCTAAATAGAATTCGATAAATAACCACTTGAAAAAAGTATTTTCTTGTTAATACTGTTTTGTTGTCTAAAGGTCAACAATGACTTCAAAAGGTTTCGAACATGTAGGAATTTAAAGGGATTACTTAAAACTGGTCAAAATAATTATCTTCAACTTACGTGTTTGTACTGATTTGTGCCTTTTTAAAAACTAAATTTTGGTGCATTTGCTTCCTTATTTGGTAAAGGAGGCCGCAGAGCACAGCGTCTGGGCCGGAAGGGCAGTGCGGGCCTGGACCTCAAGTCCTGCCCCCACAGGCGTGCGCCGCCGCCCGGCCGCCCGGCACGGCCCCGAGTGGGGGACACCGCTGGCCACAGACGACGGCGACGGCCATGCGCGATGACGTCACAGCCCACGCGGCACCCGGCCGGTGCACAGTGGGGGCTGAGCTAAGGCCCGATTCTGTTACTCTGCCTCACAGGTCACATGACTGACAGCGGAGCGCCCCGCCCCTGGGATGTGGGGGTCAGGGAGGAGGGGGATCAGGAAGGAGGGGGTCGGAGGGGGGATGGGGAGGAGGGGGGATGGGGAGGAGGGGGGATGGGGAGGGGGGAGAGGGACCTGGGAGGGGCGGGGAGGAGGGGGGTAAAACGGGCGCTTCCTGAGCAGAAGCAGCAATTCTGCTAGAACAGGACCTCGATCTCCCCTGGAGTTCCCTGCTCGCTCGCCGCCCCCAGCCCCGCCCCGCCCCGCCAGGCGTCAGTGACATGGGAACAGGGACAGCGCTCCGTGACCCCGGGCCCAGGTCTCCCGCTAACCAACGCCACTCCTCTGAAGGGCCTGTCACCCAGTCACAGCGACAGCGACAACGCTACTCACCTCAATGGTCAGATGCTCCCCTCGAGAGCATGTCCTAAAATACTTGGATCTGGGAAGAAAAGCAGAAAAACACCAAAATCACATTTAATCCTAAAACTGAATTAATGTAATAGGATTAAAGCCATTTCCTCTAGAGCCTTATGTTTAGTTATAAAAAGGAGCCACCAGAGTTACCTAAGAATAGAAATAGCCCAGATCTATAAACTTGGTTATGAGTTTAAGTGTTCAGTCAACCAATATTTTTCTACTGCTCTAATAGTTACTAAACCTGTAATAATAAACTTATTATATTTACTGTAGAACAGATACAAGAAAATTTAAAATGTATCTCATTCGTTTTACTGTATCAAGAAGAAGAGCACCTTGTTAAAATCCTTTCCTTTTTTTTTTTTGCATTTTGGTATGTGGGTAGCTCCCTGGCTGGGAATCGAACCCAGGCCGCAGCACTGACAGTGCCCGCGCCGAAGCCTTAGGCCACTACACCACCAGGGAACTCCCTTAAAACCCTGACGTGGTAAAGATTTGTAATAAGAGCGTCTTCCCAGTGTTGTCAGACGTACGCCACACAGCACAAGCCACAAAGGACGGCCAGCCTGCCACCAGGGGCTGCCCCTCAGGCCGGCCCCAGGCCAACTCCTAACCACACGTGCCCGTCACACCTGTTCTTCCAACGTGTTTTCCCAAACACGGACTCCACTCTTTCTGTTCACAATAGCACATGTGTCTGAAAAGCCTTTCAGACGAGAGCTCTCCGTCACTTGAGTGAGAGAATGGAAG
>PVJL010017672.1:0-17717 GCA_004026885.1 Lyroderma lyra
ACTGTGTGAGTTGTGCCATTCACAGCAAGGTAGTCAGAAATCGTTCCCGTGAAGCCCGGAAGGACCGAACGCCCCCACCCCGATTTAGACCTGCGGGTGCTGCCCCACGACCTCCACCAAAGCCCATGTAAAGAGCTAAGTCCTTAAGGACTGAACATTCTCTGGGAAGAAAATAAAATGGAAATTAGACTTTAAAAAATAAATAAATAAATAAAAATAAATAAATCACAGAAATTCAATTAGCAAAATCCAGAATGGGAAAACTACAGAACCACCTGCTTTCTTCAACAACAAATAAACAAACAAACAAAACAAGGGGGGAAAGCAGCAAGAGAACCTACAGATTAAGAGACTTAGGGGGAGTTCCCTGATGGTGTAGTGGCTTAAGGCTTCGGCACTTGCGCTGTCAGTGTTGCAGCCTAGGTTCGATTCCCAGCCAGGGAGCTACCCACATACTAAAAAGCAAAAAAAAAAAAAAAGACTTAGGAGCCAAATCAATGTGTGGACCTTTTTTTGGAACCTGATTCAAATAAACCAAATGTTCAGAGATAAAGAGGGGCAGGAATGAAAGGAGAGAGGGAGAAAGAGAAAGCAATTATGGAAATATGAACATTAACTGGATATTTGATGACATAGTTTGTTTCTTTTTGAAGAGTACTTCCTTTTATCTCTTAGAGCTACATACTAAAATTATTTACAGTATAAATGACGTGATGCATAGGATTTGCTTTAAAAAAATGTCCAATGAGGGTGAGGGAATAGAAGGTGGTACAGATGAAACAAGGCTGACTTAAGTTTGTAACCGCTAAAGTTGAGTGATGGACACATGGGTTTATATTGTCCTCTTTACATTTGTATGTTTAAATTTTTCTATAATTTTTTAATGAGAGAAAATTTCATCTATGAGGACCTTTTGAATCTACAAAAATCTATGAAAATAAATCATGGGGTTGGCTCAAGAGGTCATTCAATCTAGTTTTCTGCCTCCAAAAACATTATCTGCATTATTGTCTCACTCAACAAATATTTATTAACTACAAAGTACAAAGGCCCTAGACTTGCAGAAGATGTATAGAGATACAAGAAGTAATTTCTGTTTAAGAAGTTTAGTTGTATAGGAGAAATGAGAAAAGTACATAAATATAAAACAAAAAGTGATAAAGGTATGGTTTACTTTTGGTTAAGTAAATCACAGAAGGTGCTGAAGAGGAGTGTCATATAACTGGGCATTAAATATAAGCAGGATATGAACAGGCAGAGACAAGTAGTGTTATATCTGAGGTGGACAGACAGTGTGAGCAGAAAATGAGACATTTTTGGGAAATGAAGATAACTACAGTGTTGCAAAAGAAGCGGGAAGTAAGGCTGGAAAGGCAAGTAGGGCCAGATCACATAATCTTAACAGGCTGAGTTTGTAGTTTAGTCATTAAATGATAAGAGTTACACAAATGGAGTTACAGATTATGGAATATTCAGGAAGATGCTATATATCTCACTTAAGCATAGTAAAACAGAATGGACCTGTAGAGGGAGATTGGAAGTAGGGACAATAGTCAGGGTAAAAGTTAACAAAGAACCTGACCTGGAATACTGGGAGAAAAAAGACAGGGAAGGACCTGAGAATATCTTGGCATGAAAAGAGACAGGGACTTCAGAGAAGTCAACAGTAACTGAGGCCTTGCATCTCAATGAATTGGGAAAATAGTAGAGCCAATGTTTGTTTGGTACACTGGCAGTACTACACCAGTTCTGACTGAGTGAATGAATAAATACAAATATGTGAGTCAGGATAAAGGGTAACAAGTCAGTGGATGGGGAAGATGGGGGTGAGCAGAAGATAAGCTTAACCTTCACATTTTAACCTATGAAGAAGTCAAGGTCCCAAAGGAAATGCTGCCCATGTGTGCTAAGCATCTTTCTTAGAAAAGCAGAAGTTCCATCATTAAAATCTGTATAAAAGGTATAAAATCCCTATGTAAAACCTGTAAACATGTCTCCCAAGCAAGGAGACAAGCTGTACCAATCTGACCACTGGTTTCCAAAAGCAGTTAATGAAAATTGGAAATCCAGAAGGGATATCCAGGTAAAGGAATCCAGTAAGAATTCTGGGTTTATTGTATGTCAACTGTAATTGAAAAACTTTTAAAATTATTTAAAATAAGAATACTAGGGCTGGGGTTCAGAGATGGAAATACAGTTTTGGGAGTTACTACATGGAGGCTGTAGTTAAAAGACATGAGAAAGTAAATGACCTCCCAATACAAAAGCATGAACAGAGAGGCAAGGCCAGGGGAAAACCTGGAGATTGACAAAGAAGGCAGCATCAAGGAAGGCAGAAGGTGAACCAAACCAATGCTTTGTCATAAAAGCTAAGAGTTTCCAGTAGAAAGACATGCTCAATCCTCATCATCCTTCTTGATTCACATATCTAGTCCATCAAATCCTATCAGTTCTACCTCCAAAATATATACAAAATATATCTACTTCTCTCCATTTCTTTTTCCACTAACCTAAAAGTCTCCATTATTACCTGGACTTCTGCAATAGCCTTCTGTCACTCACCTCAATCAATTCCTGCCTCCTAGATAATCCATTTTCTTTACAACAATTGGATTAATCTCTTAATTAAAATAATATCATATACCCACCCTCACTTAAAACTCTGGATATCTAAAGATATTGGGGTGTGACAATGCTAATATAATTATGTTGCAATGAGGGAACACTTGTATTTTAGAGATACATGCTAAAATACTTACTCTGAGGCCACTAGTACTCTGATATCAAAACCAGACAAACACTTTTTTCCCCTAAGATCAGAAACAAGAGTATAATGTCTGCTCTCATCAATTCTGTTTAACACTGTACCGGAGGTTCTAGCCAGGGCAATCAGGGAAGAAAAAGAAAAGGCATGCGACTGGAAAGGCAGAAGGAAAATCTGTTTGCAGATGACATGATCTTGTATGTAGAAAATGCTAAGTAATCCAGAAAAAACTGTTAGAACCAAGGTAGCAGAATATGTGATCAATGCACAAAAGTCAATTGTATAATATTTCTATATACCAGCAATGAACAACCCAAAAATGCAATTAATTTATAACACATCGAAACCAAAATACTTAGAAATAAATTTAACAAAAAGATTTGTACACTAAAGACTACAAAACATAAAAAAAATTTTAAAGGCCTAAATAAATGAAAAGATATCCTATATTAATGGATTGAAAGACTTAGTATTGTTAAGATGACAATACTTCCCAAATTAATCTATGGATCAATGAAATCAAGTTCAAGCTGACTTTTTTGCAGAAATTGACAAACTGAGCCTAAATTTGTAAGGAAGTGTAAAGGACTCAGCATAGTTAAAAAAAACAACAACAAAAAAACAAAAACCAAAGCATAAAACAAAACAAAACAAAACTGAAAAAGAACAAAGTTGAAGAACTCACACTTTTTTATTTCAAAACTTAACAACAGAGCTACAGTAATCAAGACTGTGTGGTCCTGGTATGAGAACAGACATTTAGATCAATGGAATAGAATGGAGGAGAATCCAGAGATAAACCCATACATTTAGGGTCAATTGATCTTTGACTAGGATGCAAGAAAATTCAACGTGGAATGAACTGTCTTTTCAACAAATGGTACTGGGACAACTGGATACCCACATGCAAAAGAATACAGTTGGACCCCTATGTAATACCATACACACAAAAATTAGCTCAAAAAGGATCAAAGGCCTAAATTCAAGATCTAAAAGTAGAAAACTCTTAGAAGACAACATAGTTATAAGTCTTTATACTCTTAGATTAGGAAATAGTTTCTTAGATATGACACCTAAAAGCACAAATAACCAAAGAAAAAATAGATAAATTGTACTTTATCAAAATTAAAAACATTTGTGCTTTTTGAGTTTGATGAAGTACAATTAAAGGGTACAATCAAGAAAGTAAAAAGACAACAGGAATGGGTGGTATATTTGCATATTATATGTGATAAGGGACTTGCATTCAGAGTAAATAAAGAACTATTACAACTTAATAAAAGGACAAATAACCCAATTTAAGAATTAGTAAAATAGGGAGTTCCCTGGTAGTGTAGGGAGTAAAATAGGGAGTTCCCTTCAGCGCTGTCAACGCTGTGCCCTGGGTTCGATTCCCAGCCAGGGAATAAAAAATAAACAAACAAAACAAACAAACAAACAAACAAAGAATTAGTAAAATACTTTAAATAGATATTGTCCAACAAAAATATACAAATAGGGAGTTCCCTGGTGGTGTAGTGGCTAGGCTTCTGCACTGTCAATGCTGCGCCCTGGGTTCAATTCCCAGCCAGGGAACTACCCACATAAAAATAAATAAATAAACACACACACACACACACACACACACACACACACTTCTAGTAATTAGGAAAGTACAAATCAAAACACAAGATATCACTTCAAACCCATTAGGATGGCTATAATTTAAAAAACAGGTAAGAAATACTAGTGAAAATGTGGAAAAATTGGAATCATACATTGCTAGTGGAAATGTAAAATGATGCAGTCACTTCAGAAAATAGTTGGACATTTCCTCAAACATAGTGTTATCATATGAACCAGTGAATCCACTCACAGGTATATACTCATGAGAATTAAAAACGTATGTCCATACAAAATGTGTACATGAATGTTTATAGCACCGTTATTCATAGTAGTCAAAAAGTAGTAACAGGGAGTTCCCTGATGGTGTAGTGGCTTAAGGCTTCGGTGCTGGCGCTGTCAGCGCTGCAGCCTGGGTTCGATTCCCGGTCAGGGAGCTACCCACATACCAAAAAGCAAAAAAATAAATAAATAAATAAATAAAATTTAAAAAAAAAAAAAAGTAGTAACAACTCAAATGTCTATCAACTAATGAATACATTAAGAAATGTGGTACATCCATATACTGGAATTTTATTCAGCCATAAAAAGGAATGTAGTAGTGACACATGCTTCAATACGGATGAACCTTGAAAACATTATGCTAAGTGAGAGAAGCCAATCATAAAAGTCTTCAAATTGTATCACTGAATTTATATGAAATGTCCAGAATAGGCAAATCCATAGACACAGAGAGTAGATTTCTGATTGCCTAGGGCTGAGGGAAGAAGGGAATGGGGAATGACTGCTAATATGTATGGAGTTTCTTTTGGGGATGATGAAAATGTTCTGGAATTAATTAAATAGCGGTGATGGCTGCACAACTTTATGAATATACTAAAAAAAAAAAACTGAACCGCACACCTGAAATGGGTGAATTGTCTGGCATGTAAATTATATCTCAATTTCAAAAATCAAAAAGAAATGTCCACACAAAGACTTGTACACAAATGTTCACAGCAGCTTTATTTGTAAAGCCCCAAACTGGAAACAACCCAAATATCCATCAACATGTGAATGGATAAACAAATTAGTATATTCATATAATGATTATTTGGAAACCACTGATATTTGCAACAATGTGGATGATCTCAAAATAATTATCCTGAATGAAAGATTCCAGACTCCCCTCTCAATAAGCACATATTGTATGATTCTATTTATATAAACTTCTAGAAGATACAAAGTAATTTGTAGTGAGAGAAAGCAGGGTTACCTATGGGCAGTGGGGAAGGAGCGGGGTGAAAATAAAGGGGCAGGAGGAAACATTTGGGGTGATGGATATGTTCATTATCTTAACTATGGTGGTGGTTTCACTGGTATAAATATATGTCAAAACCTACCAAATTTTACACTTTAAAATATATGTAGTTTATTGTACGCCAATAATATCTCAAATAAACTGTTGTAAAAATAAAATAAAAACACCGTTAATTCAAGTATTTAAACTGCTTGAGTTCTATATGCCATGTAATAATTTTAAGTTACATTATTAATGGAACTATGTGAAGTAAGTATGTGTTAACTGGCTTGATTATGGCAATCATTTCACAATGTATACATATATTGAATGAATTATAATGTTGTACATCTTAAATATATAAGACTCTTATCAATTATATCTCAATAAAGCTGGGAGAAATAAATACGTTTTACTAACTTGAAAAAAATGACATTATGGAAGGAAAAAGGATATGAGAAGAAAAAAGACTGGCCCTGAGTGAATAATTGTTGAAGTTAGGAGACAGATAGGGGTTCATTATATCACTTTATTGGCTTTCATATGTGCTTGCAATTTTACATTAAAAATTTTTTAACAGATGTCACCCCAATAAGTCTAACAATAAAAATGAATTAAAAAGTTTCTTTTTTAAACTCCAAGCACTTCAATTTAAAAAAAAAACACCGCTTCAAGACTTCCCATTTTGGAGTTCCCTGATGGTGTAGTGCCTTAAGGCTCCGGCGCTGGTGCTGTCAGCACTGCGGCCTGGGTTCGATTCCCAGCCAGGGAGCTACCCACATACTACAAAAACAAAAAACAAAAAAACAAAAAAAACAACTTCCCATTTTACTTAAAAATAAAACTCCTTATCAGTCCTACAAAGCTTTGCACATAAAGAGATGAGGAGAGTTCCAAGATGGAAGGAACCCTCTTTCCTCATCTCTACACTGGGCTCGTTTGTTTTCATTCCTCAGTTTCGGTTTGTCACCTTCTCCGAGAAGACTTTCCTGACCATTTTTATCTAAGTCCCTCCATTAGTCTATTATAGCACACTATTTTATTCCCTTTGTAACACATCACAATCTTTCAACATTTTATTTATGTGTTTGTTTATTATCTATCCAAGTCTCCTGAAAGAACTTAAGAGTAAGCAGGCTTGCTTCCCAGAGCCACTGAGTTGTACTGGGCACACAGCAGGTACTTAATAAATTTGCTGAATGTTACGCTAAAAATTCAATATTGGGCAATGCCCTGTTGCTGAACATTTAATATGACAAAGCCTTACAGAGAACTACTGCTTGCAAGGGTTCAAGTAACACATATGCATATCTGAAGTGAGAGGATACATGATACAATGAAAATTAAATAGACAGAATTAAAAGAAAACTCTTCCAAATGCTACTGAAAATAGTAAATAAATATAAGAAAACTAATTTTTCCCAATGAATTCATTTACAAACAGAAATGAGAGTTCTGACATAGTACCTTCTCTAGAAGAAGATGTATAAAACAAAGGGATCCCCCAGGGACTGATGCTGAAACCTATCACAAGTAACATTTTTAGAAATTATCTAGAAAAAACTATCTAGTGAAATATTCCCAGTTTGCAGTTGACTCTACAGCAGTAGCTAGAAGTATGACAGTACAAAGCCGTATGTTGAGAAATGTAGAAAATAGTTTCCATGTAGACAAAAATAAGGTAATCCAGTAATGTAAAAATAGTACAAACTCTAACTATCAGATGATAAGCTCTAAGGCTACCTGTTACAATATAAGAAAAGGGTTTCAGAGTCCTGGACTCATCCCTGAATACAATTACAAAGAGGCAACAAAATGCTGGCTGTTATTACGAAAGCTTTGGAAACACAGAACACATTATCCTACCCTTCTACAAACCAAAGAATATCTGTACCTAGAATAGAATGTGCAGTTGTGGTCATCACAGCGCAAAAAAGGTAAAAATACAGAGAAGACCTAGAAAGGCATCTAAAGACCAAAGGACAGAGGAGTTTCTGTATGCATACAGATTATTTTAAAAATAGAGATTTAGATATACAAGTGGAAAGGACACTTTAATATGAAACAAAGAGGATGTAGAGACTGAATCAAATCTTAGAAGTTATAAAGCAGAAGTCTAAAGAAACAAAAAAGTATATTTTTAAAAAATTTGAAGTCCAGGTTTTAGAAACAGGACAGGAGTATCATGTCAAAAAAGAAAAAAAAAAAAAAGGAAAAAGGAAGGAAGGAAGAAGAGAGGGAGGTAGAGAGGCTTCAGCTTCTAGTCCCAGCAGACTTAGCTGTGTAACTATGGGCACATTCCTCAATTTCTTTGAACCCCATTTTTCTCATCCATAAATAATTTGAAGGATTGGTGTGAGGATAGAGATATGCACACTGTCTGGCACATAGTATACACTCACTACCCAGCAGCCATTGCTTTTATTAAGACCAATAGAAAATAATAGTTGGGAGTTCCCTGATGGTGTAGTGGCTTAAGGCTTCTGCGCTGGCGCTGTCAGTGCTGCGGCCTGGGTTCGATTCCCAGTCAGGGAGCTACCCACATACCAAAAGAAAAAAAAAAAAAAAAAAAAAGTTTACGGGAGTTCCCTAGTGGTAAGTGGCTTAGGCTTTGTCAACGCTGAGGCCTGGGTTCGATTCCCAGCCAGGGGACTACCCACATTAAAAATAATAATAATAATAGAATAATAATAATAAAATAATAGTTTACTACCCAATCCAGTAAATAAAGTAATAAAACTCATTACTCAGGTGAGGGATAAAAAATTTAAGAAAAAACAAACAAACATAGTCTAGATAAATTTACAGGTAACATTCCCATAAGAAACTCCTAAAAGAAATTATGAATTTTGGGCAACATAGCCCTAAATTTTGAAATTTGACATTTTTATCCCTTTCCTCCAAGCAGAAGAATTCTGGGCTAGCTAGATGATGAATCAGACCAAATATACCATTTCTTAATTTATAACAATTGTTAACTTTTATTGAGCACTGGACTAAGAAGTGATATCATTTAATCTTTCCAATTCTCTTTGAGATATGCTTTATATTTTACAGTAAAATTAAACAGGTTCCCATTTGACAGATGAGAAAGTCAAGGCTGAAAGAGTCACTACCCAAGGCCATATACTAAGCTAGTAAGGAGAGAAGCCTAGATTTGAGCCCAGATGGAGGGACTCTAGAATCTACACTTACGACCATAGAACTATACCACCTCCTACTCTGCAAAAAATGTTGGGTGTTATGTATGCAAGAATGAGGTTAGTAATGAAGGAGTGTAGTGTGAGTATTCAAAAATGTTGCCTGACAAGGCCAACCCAGCCAAGGTCACTGCCAGCCATATACTCAGATTTAGGGTGGCCACATGAACATTAAAATAACAAGAACTGGGAGTTCCCTGATGGTGTAGTGGCTTAAGGCTTCGGCGTTGGCGCTGTCAGCGCTGTGGCCTGGGTTCGATTCCCAGTCAGGGAGCTACCCACATACCGAAAAGCAAAAAAAAAAGAACAACAAACAAAATCAGCCATTAAAAAAATCAGTATTAAAAAAAAATAAAATAAAATAACAAGAACTAATAAGGAAGTGACAAACCTGATGTAAGGGAAACCCCCAAAATCCCTACACTATGGTCTCAGCTATGGTAAACAAAGTGCAGAGAAAGAGGAAAATAGATCAAAATGTTAACGGATGGGATCATGGGTGATTCTTATTATCTGCATCAGATTTTCTGAATTCAGCAATTTCTTTCTTTTTTTTTATTTTACAAAGAGTACTCATTATTTTCATAACTGGAAAAAGACAGGAATAAAAATAAATCTGAGGAAACATTCTTTACTTCTAGTTGTATAATTTGTTGCAATGAGCATGTATTACCTTTCTTATTGCAAAGAGATTTTTAAAACAAATAAATCTATAATATTAGAAAAGGGAAGTAAATTACAGTAGCAAAGCAAAAAAATGGATGTGAAGTAAGAATATGCAAATTAGAAGCTGCGGGGGTTTTTTGGAAGAACTCTAGATTCTCATCAAAAGACTTGGGTTCATACTGATAGAAACATCAATGTGGATAAATCTCAAAAACTGTGTTGAATAGAAGAGTTCAGACACAAGAGTGCATATTGTATGAGTCAGTAACAGGAGGCAAAATTAAGATGTGAGGATAGAAATCAAAACAGTGGTTGCCTGTAAAAGACAGTGGGGATTGACTGGAAGGGAGTGTGAGGAAACTTTAAAGGGTATGGAAATGTTCTATCTCGACTGGGATGCTGGTTATACAATTGTTTACATTTGTCAAAACTCATCTAATTATACACTTGCATTTCTATGCATTTCACTGTATCTAAATTTTACCTTTTAAAAAACCTCATTTAGGAGTTCCCTGGTAGTGTAGTGGTGAAAGGCTTCGCACTGTCAATGCTGCAGCCTGGGTTCGAGTCCCAGCCAGGGAACTACCCACATAAACAAACAAACAAACAAACAAACAAACAAAATCTCATTTAAAAAAAGACAGGGTCCGGGAGTTCCCTGGTGGTGTAGTGGCTTAAGGCTTTGGCGCTGGCACTGTCAGCGCTGCAGCCTGGGTTCGATTCCCAGCCAGGGAACTACCCACATACAAAAAAAAAAAAAAAATTAGTTGAGTGACTTTAAGGAAGTTACTTGACCTCCCTGAGACTGTTTGTCTATAAATTGTAGCTACTAATATAATACCATTTATCTCAAGTACTGGGGAATGACTATATGGTACATGAGCATACCAAAGTTGGGAGCACTGTGCTTTGCAAATTATCACCCAATGAATGCTGAAAGAGCTTTAAAAATAAAGAAGGGAGAGAAGTTGGTCTTATTTCTCCTAATTTCACAAATGCTTTTGGTATCAGAAATATTATTCTTTAAAGACTATCAGCATTCTACAAAGGGAAATTTACTTAGCGTTTTTAATTGTGAATGGAAGGGAACATCGATGGGTATAACATGACATAAGACCTACTCTACACAGTTAAACACAATTTCTCAAGATATGATTTGAGAGAAAGCTTTTTACACTGAGTACTTGCTAGAACAATGGCATTATCGGGGGAAAGGTCTCAATTCTAAATGCTTGAGAGTAAAAGAACTGGTCTTGATATCATACTATATCAATTACCAAGTTTAAATGTCACCATAAACCACATCATTTATATGTGGGTAAGTATTTACATGTGCATATACACACACATATTCACTCAAACTGGAACTAAGTTGAACCACTGCTTTTTCCCAAAAGGTCTATATTCTAAAATTAAGAAACTTAATTCTGTTCAACTGGAATTAATCTTCCAATTAAGAGAGTATGTCTCAGACTTTTCAACATTTTACCAGAAAAGAAAAACAGCTTGAAAAGTAATATTACAGCCAAAGTTAACAGCCTCTCTCATCAACCTCAAACTGCTTTTATTAGTGTGCAGAAATCACAATGAAGAGCAAATTTTTCTGAGATACTTCTATATCTGAACATTATTTCCTCTGCCAGCATTCAACAATTCTTGTTTCTACTCTTCTCTTTTCTAATTCAATTCTGTTTGGTTTCTAAGATAAGAAGAGTGTTTCATTTGCATAAATGGTAACTATTCTGAGATACCATTCATAACTATACATTTGAATTCTCCAGAGTATCATTCATAATTTCAAAAGAAACAGGAAAAAAACACCCATTCAACTTTACTTTAATGGTTACTAAGACATGAATGATTATAATGTTACATTGTGGAGGGTTGGCCAAAGGAAAGTGAAGTCCCCAAATGTTACTACTAACTGGTCATCACTTTATGAATGCCTAAATGGACCAAGGATCACTGCCTTGTACCTACCACAAAAAGTACTAACCTTAGAAAAACATGCCCGTAAGTTAAACATGTTTTTTTAGAGTTACAAAGTATCTATGTAGGAACATCAAAAGATACATTTTAGCCATGAAGCTCAAGAATTAGCGAAGAATCCTGACAAGTCCTGGCAAGTTCTCTATAAAACCAATGCTACTTATTCTTCAGGTGTTAAAATTTTCAGCTATGAGTTTTTCTGAAACATAGTTTTTTATGCAAGGTAGTCATATTCTAGTAGTTCTTTTATGTAATCAGTGCTAGAAACTGAATTTACACAGATCTGTCTGTATAAATAATTCATCTAACTGTACTGCTCTAATATTTTTAAACCAAATAAAATAAAATTTGAACAGAATAAAAGTAACGGGTCTATTTTAAGGTTGTCACTTCTTGATTTCCCTCATTTTTCTTTCTTATTCAAAAGTCAGAAACAAGAGATTGTATTACCAGAAAGAAGGAATCCAAGGAGTGCACACCTGATGACATTTATACTTACTTCCTCTATGACTCTATCACCCCTACCCTTGATTTAGTAGTTCTAAACAGAGGGTACTTTTGCCCCCAGGAGACATTTGATGGTATCTGGAGACATTTGGTTGTCACAGCTAGTGTGTGTGTGAAGGGGATACTACTGAATAAAGACTAGGGATAATGATAAACATCTCTACAATACACAGGGCAGCCCTCCACAATTACAGAACCATCCAGCCCAAAATGTCAATAGTGCCAACACTGAGAAACTCTTACCCAGGTCCAAGAAAGACCTACCTCTCAGAAGACACTCAATAAGTGTCTGCTGATCTGAACTGAAAATACCATAATTAAAGAAAGAGAAATTGGGAGTTCCCTGGTGGTGTAGTGGCTTAAGGCTTCGGCACTGACGCTGTCAATGCTGCGGCTTGGGTTCGATTCCCAGCCAGGGAACTACCCACATACTATAAATAAATAAATAAATAAATAAATTAAATAAAATAAAATGCTTAAGTCTCTCCTCTTGAAAGAAAGAAAGAAAGAAAGAGAAATCTACAAAAATGAAGACAAAAACCATAATTTAAGCATCATTAGCATCTATCACATCTTTATTGCATGTTGAGCACCAATCATAGAAAAACCAATACAGTCTGGCCCTTAAGGAGCTCATAGTCAGGTAGGGCAAAGAGTTTTATAATTTATCTGATATCAGATCTGACAATCTGATAAATGCTTTAAGGCAGGAGAAAACACAAGAAAGTCACTCAACTTTTCCTGGAAATGCTTCATGGAATAGATGACATCTTAGCTCAGTTCTGAAGGATGAGTAGGAGTCATCTTATTTCACAGCTTATACGCTTCTTTCCAAACAGAGTCATTCATTTCTTCCATCAACAAAAAATTATGGAACACCAACTATGTTCCCTGCATTGTTATGTTTTGGAGACCCAGTCACATTACAACTTCTATTCCTCCCCTGGCATTACGGGTGCCCAACAGTCTACCTCCCTCACCCGAACCCCCAACAATACTTGCACTTCTACCTATTCCCAATTTAGCGACTGTCATACCATTCAATATTAGTCAGTAAGGCCACCACCCAAGGAGTACATGAAACCCTGAGCTGCCTGTTCACACAGACTAATCCCGCCTAGATCACAAAATAAGGGTAGTGATGCTGGCAGAGTAGCTAGCACTGAACTGACTATGGGTCCAGATCTGCCAACTGTTAGATGTATGTTGGTATCTTGGAAAGCTATTTTACTTCATGAAAAAAAAATCTTCCACTCTACCTAATTCATGCCAAGACTAACAGCAAATTAATCAACATGTATACCAATCACCTACAGTGTACTTATGTCAATGGTTCTCAACCCTGGCTGTGCACTGACATCAGAGCTCCCAGGCCAGATATGAATATTTTTAAATGGTAAATTCTGATACAAGACAAGTTTGATGCCCTGGCCTTTTCTAGGCATTACAGAATACAAAAGAAGCATAAGACACAATTCCTATCTTGAAGAGTTTATCCACAATCACAAGAGGGTAACTTGGAATAGGATGTTAGTCCACTAATTTGTAATCCTTTTACAATATTATCTGTGATCATGAAGTAGAAGAAATTGGGGTTGTCTGGATAAGAACTGTTCCTATTCCCTAGTCCAATCACACACCAGCTCCACCTGCAACTCCTGATACACTTTTCCACATCTCCTCCACCTCCCAGACATGAAAGTACCTTCTCAGAAACTATGGAGACACCCCAAGTAGGAGGATGAATCAAGGCCCTCAAATCAGGTGGCTATGTGGTATCCTGAATGCCAGAATCTCTCCAATTATGCTGTTGTCATGGGGATTCTCTAACAGAAGAAATAATTCTTTAACTGCCAACAATACCAGTCACCTCCCTCTACAGTTGAAGTGTCCAAGAAAAGTAAAGAGTAGACTGAGTTTTTGTAAATTTGCTCCTAGAGATCCTTGGCCACTTAATTACTCAAATTCATAAGGCTGGTAAACTCAAGTTTCTCATATAGTATACACTTAAAATAAAAATACTATAGGAGTTCCCTGGTGGTGCAGTGGCTAAGGCTTCGGCGCTGGCACTGTCAACGCTGCCGCCTGGGTTGGATTCCCGGCCAGGGAGCTACCCACATACCCAAATAAATGAATGAATGAATGAATGAATGAATGAATAAATAAATAAATAAATAAATAAATAAATTTTGGGGGGGTAAACTCCTTACCAAGATATGCAAATTGTGGAGGCTTCATAAATTAAAAATAAAAATTTTGAACTAAATCCCATCCAGTAGTGATGACCTCAAACTAAAGACTACCCTGAAAGGAATATCAGCTTTAAATTCAGCAAACATGAATCTCCAAATGACCTGATTAGTCTTTCCCTAAATTATAATGAAAAAAGGAAGAATTCTCTTAACTGCTATACAAATATTGATGAGCCCAAGACATTATAAATTACTATTTTAAAAAGAGGGATAGGGTGAGTCAAACATCTAAAACAGGGACCACAGTGGGTATTAAAAGGTAAATTTTGGTACTAAAGGTAAAAAGCACATTGGCACATACTAATTAGAACAAGACTGCTACATGAAAGAAACAAAAAAAGGAGTGTCTTCTATGTAACACTGTTTTTAGGATCCATGATTTTGAAATTAGCTTGGTTTACAATGTTTTTCCTTGTAATTGTTCTTGTCATTATATAAGTTTTACCCATAGAGGTCCACAATCCCTTAACTTCAATTCCAAAATCCAAAAGGCTGCAAAAAAACAAGTTTTTCATTATCATTTGAGAGCAAAAGCTGACGTAAAATGACATGAGGCTATTTATAGTATTTATTTATCCCAGTTGGTGTGAACATTCTGACATTTTACTACAGAAATAGTAATATGTTTAATTACATGGTGCTGCCCCAGACCTCTCTGGGATGTTATATAACACAGCACAGGTACCATATTCTGTTTCTAAAAATCCAAAAAATTCTATTTTTTTTTTTTAATAGTGGTGAAAGAAAGAGAGAGTTTATTGGAGAGGAAGTACACTCCAAAGAGGTAGGAGCGGGCTTGAGCAAGGAGAGTGGCTCAAGAGCCCCCCAAAATTCTAAATTCAGAAAAACCTCTGGCCCCAAAAGCCTCTTTCTTTCTTTTTTTTTTTTTTTCCCTTTTGGCCACAAGGTACTGTGGACAGGTACACTATAATAATTAAGACTAAATCTTATACAGAAAACATAACCAATAGAGAATGAAGGTAGATCTTCACATGCAATAAATCCAATGTCTTAACAACTATTCACTACACACAATCCTGTTTAAAAAAAAAAAAGGCATTAAAAAGACTTTTAACAAATGTCAAAAATCTAACAAACCATTATGTGCTTTTCAAGTGATGGTGACATTCGCATCATGCAATATCCAGATCAATTCCTCTTAGGTTTAAATCCACTAATTTAAATCACAGTTAAAATAGACCCAAAGACTGTAACTGGTAATTATGTTGAGATAAAGAATCATCCACTGATAATAATGTGCCCATTAAAATGTTCTGATTTTTAAAAAGTTTATCTCAGAGGATTTAAAATGCAAAATTTCATTCTAGAATACAACTTTTGAACGTTGAACAAATTACAACTGAATGTTGATGTGAAAGCCAAGACAGGGGCAGCAACACAACAGCTCTTAAAGGTATCTGAACGGGAAGAATTTCACTGCTCTTTCCTTCCTTCCTCCTTCAGTGGCTGCTTTCTGGTTGTAGAATTTCAAACAAAGAAATACATATTGGCTCCACTGTTAAGAAACGCCCTCTTTCTCAGCAACTTCCTCTTCCAATTTTCTTCCCTACCATTGACACACGAGAATACACACTGCCAGTCCTACCATTTTGATTAACCAAAAGCTTAGAGGCTTGGAAAAATTAAGGGCTGCAATTTAAAGTACCCAACTATCTCCCACTCACTCATCTAGAAGTCAGATACCAGGGAGCATAAAAAAAAACATTACGTTTAATTAGAAAGGGGCTTTCAATCTGTCATCCCAGGAGTCCAAGGAAATTTGAACTAACAAATGGGAAATTTCTCCCACCCCTTGGCCTTCAGAGGGAGGAGAAAAAGTTACTGGGCTAGCACCACTGAACCAAGAGTTAAGTCTATACACCAACAGTTGGTGAACTTTCTTCTGCGGGCCACCCAGTCAGGAGTCAAACTGAGCTCTCTCAAGTTCGGACCCTCTTCAAAGTGACTTTTACAATTTAGAAATGGTCCTTTCCAACCCACAGACAGAACAAAGGGGTGTACTTATCATTACCATCCAAATATGAAGACCTAGCTTGTTTCCAGGCCAGAAGTCAAGTGTCTGGGTCCAGACCCCTCCCATTTGTGACAAAGCAAACTTCTTTTAAGTGGACAGTGACCTCCCCTTGCCCAGTGAGTCTCAAATAAAACAACTTACTTCTCTTTGGTAGCTCTGCATCTTCCTCCTTACTGTGTGACCTTGGGCGAGTTACTTAACTCCTCTGAAACTTAAGTTTCCTTATGAATTTATACATAAGGTAGCTGTATGTAAAAATTAAGTAAGAACAAAGGAGTTCCCTGGTGGTGTAGTGGCTAAGGCTTCCGCGCTGTCAACGCTCCCAGCCAGGGAACTACCCACATAAAAAAATAACATTAAAAAAAAAAAAAACTAAGAACAAATACCTACACAAGGTCTGCCACATTACAGTAGGAACACCATAAACGTTCTGCCTCCTTCTCCTAATGCTCCTGAATTCTCTTGGGCCCAAATTTCAATCATAGCCCCAAGAGAAGATAAGAATTGCTTCCTCTTCTACGGAGAAATGTATAAAACTTCACCACCTCAGAGGCCCTAGGATCAAGGAGGGAAGGACCAAGAAAATCGGACTCAAAGCCTTAGTGGAAGGGGCCCTTACGCCAACTCTCCTTATTCTGCAGTACTGTCCTGTACACATAGGTAGGAACACGATCGTACACACATACAGAGTCCCAACGCCACTCTGCAACTTAGCAGGCCAGGGGCCTCAAAGAGCATATCAAGTCCTTCATTGTCCAAAGATAGAAACTCCGACTGGGGAAGAACTTGCCCAAGATCTCAGACAACATCTGGGAGCCAACTCATGGACATCTGCCTGCAAAGCTTCCGCTTTACAAGTAGGGAAACTGAGGCCCAGAGAGGGAAGCGACTTGCCGAAGGTTACACAGTGAGTTGATGGCAGAGCCAAGTGAAGTTAGGGCACTTTCGAAACATCAGACTCGCGGGACACTCCAGTCCATGAGGGAATCTCCAGTACACTTTCTCCCTTGGGAGAGGAGTAGAGAAAGTAAGACGTCACCCCGCGCTGACCGCTCGCCATGCCTCTGCCAGTCCGCTGCAAGAGGCGCGGCACCCACTCCCGCAGGACCCTGCGCGGCCTCCGGAGGGACGGCTTGGCCGGGCCCGGCTTCTCACAGCGGGGCCCGCCCGCGGGGACTTGTTGCTTACCTGGTCTCGCGCGGTCGCCCTCAGCGACAGACGGGCTGGCCGGCCGCCCTTTTCCGCACGGGGTCTGTTGCTGCGGTCTGCTTCGCGGGCAGCCACACAGCCAGACCCCCCTTAGCGCGCTACGCCCCCAGTCGCGTTCTCCCGGCCCGCGTCCGCCATTACGCGATTCCCCGCCCTGGGACGCAGCCACACCCCGCCAAAGGCCCTGATTGGCTCTCTACCCCTCCCGCCTGGG